>NIUQ01003389.1:0-17633 GCA_002796945.1 Plectus sambesii
TATTTATTTAAGGTATCAATCATACCATTTTGACACCGTTCACTTTCCATTTAGTTAATGAGATTAATAAAGTCTCGATATTTTGGACGTCGATATTTTCGAACGTCGATATTTTGGGCGTCGATATTTCGGCCTCGATATTTTGGGCAAAAGCCTATCAGTTGCCATGCAACACGCTACATTTTATGATCAGGTTTTATGGATTTTTCATCCAAATTCGGTTCTGATTCATGTTCTTATGATACCCCAAAATTGTACTATACAGAATGTGTGTACCCGGTACTAAGGATCCTGAACCGGAACCGGAACCTTTAATTAATTATTCGCGCTCCTCACATAAATAGTCACAATGATACATATAATAGTTAAAATAGGTTACAGCCTCTTATTCTGTAGGTAGAATTTGTGGCAGAAGTGGCGAAATGTCACGGCGTGTGTAAGCGTGAATTGGCACAAAATCTTGCAAAGTTCGCTGTTTGAACTCAAAACCCAATTGATCGGCAGGTACCCACGTTTATGCGCAGTTTGCTTAGAATGTATTCAGGTTTCTCTGGCGTTTGCGTTCACTATAACTTTAAAAATTGCCCTTTTGGATTGAAATGTGTCCTTCTTAAAATGGCAATGGAGTATATTCGAAAACTTTATGCACTCTAGCATCATCACAATGAGATTATTTTCGCAGTAGATCTGGTTTAGTAAATCATAACTTCACGATTGAAGTATAATGTTTTGCGAGCAGCCTTTATTACTGGAGAGATTGTCACAGCTTTATTTCATGAAAACTTTTCATTGTTCTATACTTTAGAAGCAGTCCATGGTTCTCTCAGTCTTTGCTGGAATCTGGCCAAATAGCTTTTCAGCCTTTCTCGTCGCGCATCGTTACAGAAATTTTCGAATAGCAGATAGCAAAATGAAGAAATAAATCCAATGAAAAGTAGTGTAAAACTCCCGAACAGTGCTAGCAAGCTTAACGGTTGAATATTAGCTGACGCGGATTTATCCTGAATGCACGTGTTCCTGTCAAAATTTCTGTAGTATCTAATGATTGATTGCGTGAAAGCAAAATTGCTGTAGATCGCTTTGTTAAACATATTTATAATTTCCGTTGAGTTTTTGCGGAAAACGAATCCGGCTGGATAGACTTCTGGATCTTCCATGCGTATCTGTTGCAAATTGCAGCCTTCCTTGGCGAATATTGTTGCATCGTGTCCTCTGCCTACGTAAACGTAATTTGAAGGATTTTCGCGAAAAATTTCCACGACTTGTGAGATATTTCCGTCAAAAAATCGTGGTGGGTTTTCTTTCAGTGCTGCTTGGAACTTTTGAAATTTCCTCTCTTTGCTGAATCGAATCATTTGCCAATGGCCGTAACTGAAATTTGATGAAATATATTTTGTCGCAGATGGCAAACGTACAATACTGGTTGAAAGCTGGGCTATGAGAAGCTTTAAGAGGTGCTACATGAGTTTTTCAATTCAAAATTACATTAAAACCTCTGAATCAAAGTTATTTTTAGGTCAAAAATTTTATGAGTGTGAGTTTTTACCAATTAACATTCCTTTTTTGTGCTACTGAAGTTTCAATCGAAGGATTTGCATTGATTTCGAAGTTTGAAGGTTGCATAATACAGGCTTTAGTTGAATATTTCTGTCCAAACAAACTTGCAAAACTTAATCATAAGTGCCCTGACACACATACAATTCAGATTCTTTACTCAATTTTGCTAGCATTAATTTTTAGTAAAGGACGCACGCCATAAACGTGCAGTTATAACGATTTCACCTATCAATTAACTCTGCTAAAATTTATAATTTTAGTACTTTTTTTTCTGTGACGCAGTATTTATTTATCCTTACTTGTAATATTCATCTTCGCTGATGACGAAAGTGAGCTTCTTCTCATAAACAAGATCCAAGATCTGAGCTTCTGTCAAATGCACATCAGAAGTTGGAACAAGCAGAAATGTTAGGAGGCAGCTTTCATATAATCCAGTAAAAAACAGCAAAGTAAAATTGAGGAGCAAAAGTAGTGTTCTTCCAGTGGCAGATCGCTGAGTGCTTTCTTTATGTTGCCTCAACTTTTCGCCGAGTATACATTGATCATCTTTGACTATTTCAGGAGCGTTTTCTCTAATTTGAAGACTTTCGCGTTCAGTAACAAATGCCTGGTTTATGAATACGCCACAAATAAGAGCCAGCAACGTTCCGATTATCAAAGTGGTTAACGTCGGTTCAAAGACTGTAAACAAGCGAATGGAGCCTGCGAAAAAGTCCGGCGGACTCGGACCGATTACGAACATCAACTGCGTCGACGTAAATGGCGTGGCAAAATCGAACGTAGCGTAACGATCGCTGTTTAGCATGTATGGCGAGGCGGCTGTATCGTACCGTCCATTTTGAATGCCGCCAAGAACGCCGTCCCATATCATATCTACAGTAGTGAAATTTAGGGCATCGTCGAAAGATCCGACCGTCAGGAGACGGTGCCAAAAAAATCGTTAAGAGGAGTTTATTATAGCATTAATAATTCTTTCACAAATTAACAAAATATAAACATGAATTCTGTCATAAACTACCAGAAGTAAAATGGCTTCACTTTCAGCAAGTGACTCCATTTAGACTATTTGATTAAATAATATTGCAAGACTCACTCTTTCTATCTATCAACTGACCGGCGCCAACTCCTTTCGAGACGGGAACAATAATGTAAGGCATCTTGATATATTTTGTCACAAAATCCAAAATTTCCACAGCGTATCCTGGCAATTTGCAGCTTTCTCTCCGCTCAAATCCACCAAGAGAACACTCGGATGCCTCGCGCTTCCAGTCGGTTTGAACGGCAATTCTGAGCGGAGTAACCATCTCGTCTATTTTTACTGAAAAAGCTGTAAATTTCACATATTAATAATAATCGCAGTTTTAAATATAGCAGCCACAGTATGATTGTATCGTCTCCTATGTATCAAAATGTTTTACGCAAACGAATACCTCTCGCTGTAGTGCAGTTAATTGAAAATTTTGATTTCAAGTAATAACTTTAATCAAAAGAATACATCGAAATATGTTTTAATAAGACATGAAATTAGATGTGCAAAAATTAACTTTCAGAACCATCGCATATACATAGTCTGATTCTCTCCAGAACAGTCAAACCCGCATCATTGCAGCTTCGCGGGAACCAGCCAAAAGCTGCAATAATGCGGGTCGTGCAATGATGCGGGTTCCGAATAGTACAAAAGTAGACAATGGGAGTCAGCCAGAAGCTGCAATAATCCGGGTCGTGCAGTGATCCGGGGTGCAATGATGCGGGTTCGACTGTATACTACTGCTTACGTCAGCGCAAATGCTCGATCCGAAACGAAATGAGTCATTCTTAAATGCATAGCGATTCAATAAGCGATTTAGTGACGGCAGAGACTGCCTTGCTGCAGATTGCCCACACACCGGAAAACGCTCATGGTCTCTCTCGCTATTTAGTTAACCTTGCTTTTGGTAATGAAAGAGGTAAACATTGAAGAAAAATGGCGCGCGTGTGCTCACTGAACGCTATCGTTTCTAGGCTCAGGTGTGCTCGTTCAGATTCAATACTGCGGAAACCAGTAGCGCAATGGAAGCAAAAGGAGAAAATATAAAATCACGAATATTAACAGTACGAGAGTTACCAAATCGTTCACATAAAGTGTCATAGTATAATTTAGTATCTCAATTCTTTTAAATAAAATTATGAAATCTTTCAGATTACCAATTATGATTATTTGCATTTGAATATGAACCTTGATAACAGTTCAGTGTGCCTTGAAAATTATTATGAAACTTTATGCGCCATTAGCCAACACTTTCTTTCTGTTGCTCATACTGGAAACTGTCAATGATTCTCATGAACACGAAATATAAAAGATCGTGCAAGATGCGGTAATCAGCGTTCTCTGTTCAAATGCTAAACTTGAATAACAAGACTTGACGGAGAAACTTGTTGTTCCAAGTGGACGTATCGTTCCTCATTCTTCAGACAACTGAAAATATTAATAATTAGAAGTTCTGACTATGTATAATATATAACATCGGACAATATCAATTTGTATGGACTTCGTTCCGTCGGTCTCGATGTTATTTGCAAGTTGCCATGGATAATCGCCGCCTTTGTTTTTATTCCGACAAAGGAAATTTGATAATGTGTCATATCTTTTGATATATCTGTCTTTAAGCAGTATCTGTATATAAAGGTGGTACCTAGACAAAGCCAACAGCGTTTCTGCGTCGAGCAGTCGAACAGTAGCGCTTCTGTGAATAAAGTTGAAATGACGGTACCAACATTCAGTGACTATCTACTCCATGCCACTTATGCTAGTCAAGGAATAGGTGAGAAAAATGGTACATTCAATTATAGTTGAAATTTTGCACATTTGCATGCACTGCATGAATTTACAAAACGTTTGCATCAAAGGAAAACGTATTAAGTTAAACCAGGAATTTTTAAATTTAGAAGTAGTTCATTTTCTAGTACCCATGTATGTTTCGTTCTACCGTTCATTTTCAGTCATTTGCCTGGCGAATGGGCTGCTTTTGGTTGCAATTCTTCATTCAGCATCTCTTCGCAAACGAAAAGAGATGGTAATAATTGCTGGCTTGGCAGCAGCGGACGTAATGTATGGCTTGGGCTCACTTTCGCTCGCTTTTTATCGCTTATACATATATTCAAATGGATGGCAGGATGATATGATCACTGCTTGGAACTGTAACACAATGCTACTCTATCCCTTAACCGCAATCGGATGTCAGCTCACAGTAGTTATGAATTTTGCCGTCAGCTGCGATCGTCTTATAGCCGTTGCCTGGCCAATAAAATACCGCAGTCTTGACAGAACCTATGCGCTCAAAGTTCTGGTAAGTTGTTTAAAGTTAAATCCAAGGCAGTCAAGTTGCCCTATTATATGAAATCTATTTGGAACTGGAATTTTTTGCATTCGTTGACGAAAATACCTTCAAATAATTTAAATGTGAGAGAAAAGTAATAGTCATAATGTTTCATGTTTACTACCGTTAAAATCTGATGAGGGTTTGCGTGTGCTAATGATGATTTTCGCAAGAACTTCAAGAATGTATTGTAACGCAGCAAGTTTTAGCAGCTTAAGCTTACTAGGAACTTTAACATGTTTATGTTCTTCGTCAGTTTAAAGACGAAGCCGACCAAGGAAATGCAAAATTCGGATTGTGTGTGATACTAGCTCTTTTGAATGAGCTATCACTCTCCGCTTAAAAATCAATAGTCTTCAAACGGCGGTCTTAAAAACGTAATACGGTGTGCCAGAAAATGCGCCAAATGTCGTCGCGCGCCATGAATGCGAATTTCAGTGATCAACTTCTGTCGAGTCGTGTTCAATAACTAGATGCGGCAAAGTAATGATTTATAGCTTATTCGAAAGAGGTTCTCTTGAAGTAGAGAACTTTAATAGCTCAAGAAAATCCATCCAACCATAAAATTTAAATAATTAGTTCTCGATCAAGAATTCGTGCAGAAATGAGCGTGGCGTGACGTCAAGAAACACGGCGCTCTGAAACCAAGCTAATGTTGATAGAAGCTATCAACTGAAATGATCCATGGCACAATTGTACAAAAGCACGTGAAAATTATATGTTTAAAATTTGAAGGGATTCGGTGCTTTTGTTTCAAAGTTAAAACCAAATGTTTTTGTAACAGAACTCACGCTTCACCCTGTACTTAAATATTTACCAAAGTAAGCAGCAAAATTATTTTAGGCAATTGCCGGACTATTCGCGATTGCATCAGCGACGGCAATGTTTATTTCCACCTACTTCTACACTTCGCCTGTTCCAAGCATCCCAAAGACGTGTTCGCCTAGCCCGGTTTCGTTTTTCTTCAATTTATACAATCAAACGTTTCTCTGTGGCGCTGGATTTGCCAGCGTAGTGATCTATGTGAGCGTATTTTTTGTTTATCGCCGCTCTGTTAGTCATATAACGCCAAATGGAACAATAAGCGATCAGCGAGCAATGGCTCAGCAACGTCGTCTGACCGTGACGCTGGGAATCATATCTTTTTCGACTCTAATTTTCTTTGTTATACCGTATTCCATTAACGCTGCTTACGCCTGGATGAATATAAAAATTCAGTTTAACGTGGTTATTAGCACGATTTCCCGATTCAGCACAATCATTAACGTTGCGATCTATGTATATCGGCAGAAAGAAATGAGAAGCGAAATGTGGGCGCTACTCACCTGCAAAAATACGAACATTTTGCCAGTGCATATGGCGCAAACATCCGCGGCAGCTCAACTGAGACAATGTAGTAATGATAAATGAACTCTTATGCTTTCATATTTACTGTGATTGGGGAGATATAGATGTTAATGAAAGATCAAATATCTTTACGATGTTTAACTTGTACTTTTTTGTTTCATTTTATCTGTCTGTCACTAACTGAATTATTATTTGTTGAGCTTGTTGTCGTAAGATATATGGCGCCTGTGAAAGCTGTCTACTCGAACATTCGAGAGAAAGATGATACAGACACATGAGAACATATGCGACCTTTTGAAAACTTGTAAAGTGCTGCGATATACACGGCGCCAGTGTGCGCCAACTATTCGTTCTGTCCTCGAATAGAAGACAGGCGATCGCATGCTGACGAATCGCAGCTAAGGCGGACGCAATCAGATGAAACTGCTCGCAATCATGCACAATGGGCGACGCTCGATATTCGGATATATGTGAGCGCTATTAACTGCTAGTGTATTGAGACACCCATTCTAGCCTTCCGCTCATATTCCGTGTTACCCGCCAACCTTTTGTTTGCGGATTCAATAAGCTGACAGCTCTGCTTCTCTGCAAGACTTACAGGTGCAACCGTATTTGATGGAAATCCATTTACCAATTAAGATAATTTTGTACAAAGAAAAGGAAATTGTGACACAGGAAATTGTGTCAAATGAAAGCAAGAAAATCCAAAACGTGTCAAAGGATATCAGGATACAGATTCATTACGTTAACTCACATGAACGATATCATAAAGAAAAATCCATAGTGTCTCGTTCCTATTTACTTTTCTTGAACCCTGTTATAAAGTAAACCATTCTCTGAAATCATGAAACGAAATTCTGTTCGAAACGCTCTTTTGACAACAGCGTTTACACTTGGCGGACATTTTTTATTTTCAGATTGTGGGCCATGAGCTGTACTTTCGTGAAAGAAACTTTGCATAGTTGAACGAAAACTAACTTTGATATATCGGCTCAGTCTATAGAAGATAAAACAGTATAGTTTTAAAATATTGGGGTATAGCACAACGAGAGGACAACTTGCAAGTCTAATAGGGGGTAAATTTTTTAAATAAAAAAGGCATTAAGCAGAGCCACAGACAGACCGAAACAATTTTTCGAAAATAGCGACGTGTGTTTTTCATATATCGCTGAACTGGCTGTATGAAGACCTTCGGAAATGCATCATTCATGACGAGTATTAATTTTTACTGCTATAAGAATTGTCTATAAAACTGATGATTATGCCGATAGTAACGAAATGTAATTTAATAAAATGTCTCATTATTTCAATATAATTTTGCATGCAAGCGATATACGCATGGGTGAAATGAATATGGCATGGAACTGCCTTGAATACTTCCAGAAGACTCATCATACCAATGCAATAAACTGATATCATAATCTTTGCGCAGAAAGTAGTGAAAGATTACTCTCTGGAATGGTTAAATGAGTCAGAAAGTATATTTTGGATTAAAGTTTGGCTTGTGATTATTTTCAGGTTACAAGTGGGTGGCAGGGGCAAGACGACCGATAGCAGTCACGCGCGTAGACAACCGGTTTCCGCCAAAAACGTCTTGATCACTATACGCTGAACTGGTTGCGTTACAACGCTGAGTCGCTCCTTCCCTGTTCTCTCCTGCCTTCACTGTGATGACGTGAAGTCGGTCGGGCCGTCGCCTATGAATTATGCGACCATTTTAGAGGAGCTATAACTTAGTTTGCTTGCTTGAAATGCGTGAGAATTGATAGATTTGTTGAATATCTGACTGACGGCCGAAATTTAGAGGCACAGCGTGGTACTTTCATATTTCTTTCATTTTTATGCGTAAATCCTATTTTTCATCGCCTGTGATGAATAGTATTCCGTCACGGCGTATTTGCAGAGCGATTTGGTAGATGGTTGTCCTTTTGTGTTGCGCACATTCACTAAAAATTTTGTCAGCGAAACTATAACGCGAATTAAAAACCTAATTCTTCTTGTGCTGTCGGTAAAAAACAATTTTAGGTTGATATTCAAACTTGATTATAAATATAAATTCAAAAAAAATATGAGTGTATGATTATCATAAATCAATTTTATATATGGCTTTTCTGCAACACTGGTGAGAGTTTTACAGTTTGCAAATCGACAGGGAATATTTACATAACTAGTGGTAGATAGGTAGGTGGTGCAGTGTTCTCAGAGATATGCATCGCTGTCTGCCTTACATGCAATACCTCTTCACTTAAAAATGACTTTTTTCAAACCAACGAGAACAGTTTCAAAATCAAATCAATATAAGAAATATTGTCTCTGAATTCGAAAGTATTCCTATTGATATTGAAAGTGTCCGCACTGAAGTGAAAATGCTTTATATTGAGTATCTAGGGGTATAAGTGGCGCAGTATCAAATAATAATCGCAATATTAGCGCAATCCCAGGCTCGCCATTTCATTAAGTGCGCCACATAAAGTGATCGTCAATGCGCCTTTTTCCATTGCCCAAATTGGTGACATACTATTTTAAAAAGAGGTAGCCTTCATTTCGCGGTGAAAAGTATTTTGTATCCATCTAGGCAAACTCCAAGAGTAAGCCTCTATTGCAAACTCCCTATACGATAGTCACTTCCAAATTGCTCTCACGCCATTCATGAGATATTCAAAAATATTTTCAGGCGATTGTAGTAGACGCATTAAACGGCGTCGCGATGAATGATAGTGCATCTGGAGAAGTGACCGATTGGCGTCTGGTGCTCCGTCGCCAGCTGGTATTGATGGTCGAAAGAAATGCTGAGCACTCGAGTTGGGCTGAAACAAACAATGACGATGTGGTGCTATCAAGAACTAGTGACATGAGTCGGTTGCAAGATGAATTTCGTCGATTGCTCATCGAAAGTCCTACTGCTGCGCTAGAAATGCAAAGTGACATAATCAAGCTACAGAATGAGACAGATGACATCATAAAGCGCCATATTCAAGGTACGAAAAGAACAATCTAACCCGAGTTACCACTTACGAAGCTGGAACAGATACACGTTTGGGAGAAAGAGTCGCATGCCTGGAGAGACAAATTATTTAAGCTTTGTGTAGCCAAACTATCTTAACGAGAGTGAAGAGATTGTCGTAAATTGCAAGAGCAGAATATCCAGTTGAGCGCCCATCGCCGCGTCACTCAGCTATTTTTGTATTTCGGGATGGTAACAAAATGGTAAACTGACAAACAAAAATCATGCATGACTATAAAACAATGCGTCCGCGCAAAAGAATCATATACAGACGGACGCGTGTTCTCATTTTAAATCGCTCGTGAAGTCTTAAATTCATTACTTTTTAAGCTGATCAACGACGCAAATCTGGAACCAAAATTGAGCTTCTCACTCCTGCGGCAATCGCAACGAATATGGAGAGCGCATCGGTGGCGAGAAGCTCGATGTCCCTCTTGACGAGCGCCTCGAGCAGTGGTTCATACGATCCTAGTGTAAGTATCTTACATCGCGGCACTATTGCATGCTTGCTTGGCGACATATCAAGGGGAGTGCAGTATTAAGATCCTTACCGTTCACATTTTATCCTGCGTGCAATAGGTGAACATTCCTACGTTAAGAGTGACGCAAAATCCTCAAACAAATTGATAAATGTCAATGTGTCTTGCTTGAAAAATGCTCAGGGATTGCAGGCCGTAGGGTCTCATTTGAAGAGAAATGTTTGCAGCTAACAACAAACAATAAGAACAGATCGTTTGGAACTCTTATGGTGCACTTTATATAGGGACCGTATATAATATTTCAAAAATCATATTGTGGGGTGGAATAAGCTGAAGATTCTGGAAGATTCTAGTATTGCTATCACTGAAATATCGTGAAGCGCACATCGCAACATTAACCTACGCCCACATTGATTTACCATAATGCTCATTATATTTGAAATAGTTTCCGATCGATTACCGTATGTTACCTCATATATACATCATTGCGCACAGAATTCATTTATTTGTTGCAGGCGGTTGGTGCGGCATCTATCCTGAACAATGAGTTCCCTATCTCCTTAGAAAGGGAGGAAAGAGAGAAATCGTTGAACTCTTATCGAACATCAAATATCATGAAGATTGTAAATTTATTTACTTTTCGCCAGCAATGGCTGAATCGCTTGATTCAAGGCAAGCAGGGCAACGACAAAGAATATCGCGATCTATGGTCGACCCAAGTCGGGTTCTTTCTCTCCTGTCTTGGCTTTATGGTCGGCGTTGGTAAGTAAGGTTTATATATGTTTTTTGCACGTAAACATAGCGGTGCGCATTCATTCTCTTATTCCATTTTTAACTGTTCCAAGAAGTAGCGATTCTCTGACTCTTCCTTCTTCAGGAAACATCTGGAGGTTTCCGTCGAAAGTCTATCTGCATGGCGGCGGCGCATTTCTGATTCCATACTTTGTGTGTCTCATCGGCTTGGGTTTGCCGATTGTCTACCTACACTTGTGCCTTGGTCAATATTCGGGTCTGTCTGCAAGCGGTGTATTTACGAAAATGATGCCATTAGCCTCTGGTAAGTGCATGCATACATATAAACTGATTTTAATATGCTGATATGTGTTTGGAGAACATTAATGTGGCGTTTGGATAAGGCTTAGGCTTAGGATAGAACTTGAAATGCTTTTGCTGACGCTGAGGCTTAGGCCAAGGCCGAGGCTTTGGAAAACTGGATAAGTTAAAAGTTGAGAGAGTCTGTCGAGCTATCAGCAATAGTTCCTGCATGCGCTGATTACTGTACAAGATTCTACAACAAAAGTTGCTCTTATATGATGTCATTTAGAGTTTTTCAGGTATCGGCTGGACACTGGTAGTCGGAGCAGTACCCTTATGCATTTACTACAACATGACAGTTGCATGGGGCTTGTACTACTTCTGGTATTCCCTTAGCGGTTTTCTGGTGCCAGACGGTACTCTTCCTTGGGCCACGTGTGAGCCGGAATGGGTAGCGAAACACAACTGCTGTGATCTGCGCGGAAATAAATCTTGTTTCGAGAACAAGTTGTCGATGACGTCCACTGAAGCATTTTTCCAGTAGGCAACTGCTCGCCTTCAGGGGTCTATTTCATCAAACTATTGCAACCCTCAGAACTGCCAATGCCGTGGTCAGAGAACAGGTTCTAACCGAAAATAACCGGAGAATCACCAACCATCGCACTCTCAATTCTGTTATTCCAATAGTTTTATGAAACATGCCCCCTAAGCATCGAATGTATTATCCAACCGCTGTGTTAACGCACAAATTGCTTTTTAAAATTCTATTTTTGCAATTTACGGCGCCCTAAGCGTTATTTTAATCAGAAAATGCGCAAATACAAAACAGAATGTTCTTTTTGTGTTGCCGCGCAAAAACAATGCCAAGTGTCATATTTTTACTAACTCCCCCTTCAGAAAGTGATTAGAATACTGTTATTGATGTTGCACAACCTGCAACGCGCTCGAAAATTTGCCAAGGGCCTTAGCCAAGTTTCATAGTTTATGTTATTGGGGTAATTCAAACATTATTCGAAATATTCCAACCCTATTGTTCAAGTCTCAAATTGCTTATTCGTGTTGCCTATGAGTGATATTCTTTCGTTGAAGCTTTCAAGTACTGCATCGGACGCCAGTGATCAACGTTACGACAGATATATTCAATCATACGGAGACTGTCACACACGCCGAGCTCGGTCCTCTACAGGGTCAAATAGTGTTGGCGCTGGCAGTGGCCTGGATTTTGACTTTCTTTTGCGTCTCGAACGGAATTGGCTCAATCGGATGGGCTGTATATTTTACGACTACAGTACCGTACTTGTTACTGATCATTTTGCTGTTCCGCGGCCTGTCATTGGATGGCGCCAGTGACGGCGTCCATTTCTTCTGGAAACCCGACCTCGAGCAAATTTGGAGATCGGAGGTACTGCAACCGATACCGTATTTGTCACCAACAAACTTCAAAAGACTGCTTACTTTTTGAACCTGCAATCACTACAATAAACTGCACTATCGAAAACTTTTATTTTGCATCAGCAATTGTTTCACAGTTCTTGCTTTGCAATTCTTGAGGAAAGTTATGGAGAAATCCGATTTGCCTTAATGTATACACTTGTTCTTTCTTCCAGTAAACAGAAGTAGAAGTGAAAAATATACCCTTATTTTAGAATAAAAATGACAAACCCTTGATGTCATTGCAGATAACCTACTTTAAAATGTGTACTTTTTACAGGTGTGGACGTCAGCCGCAGAGCAAGCCTTTTATTCGCTAGGAATCGACGCCGGTCCACTTATAACGATGGCCAGTTACAGTCGTTTTCGAAATAACATTTACCGTGACGCGTGGCTGCTAGTCGCAATGTGAGAATTATATTATAAATTGAGAATACCGCACTTTTTATTGCATATTATGAGTTTGATGCTGTCAAAGAAAAGGATATGAGTTGCGGTGTGGAAACCTTCTCCTCTGTAAATTTCGCAGCATTGCCCTAAAATATGGGAGCTGCTCTCAAAGTCTGCAAATAGGAAGCTTCTTTTGGGGGGGGGGGGATATCTTAGGCTCCTGTCATAGTTGAGACGAATTCATGAAGATTTAAATTTTGCATCGAATAGGATGGAAGACTGGGGAGTGGGCAGTACGCAATCACTGTAGAAAAGGTCATAGGCAGTCAGATATGTTTAATTCATCTCTCTCGGTTCTTAAAGGCACCCATTCTCATTTCGTGTGAAAATGCTACTGTGCAACTACACAGTTAAAACGTGTGAAAATTGTCCGAAAATCTGAAATAGCTAGAGAATAATCAGTTAACGCACTTGCAGTTTTGCAACGCAGCCATTACCCAGATGCAATAGTTCTACGAAATTGGCCGTTGAAGACAAGTGGTAAATATCGCTTATATACATTGCGTTATTTTCAGCAATACCATGACCAGTCTTCTCTGCGGTACAGTGCTCTTCTCTTTCGTCGGTTTTTTGGCGCATGAGCAAGGGAAGAATATCAACGAATTATTACGTTCGTTTCTTCTTTTATATTGAATAAATTTCATGTTTCAGTCCAGCAAATGATCTGATTCTTTCAGAAATCTATTCATAAAACTATTATAATCGCAGTTATTGCAGTTTTAGTTGGGAAGGTGAAGTGATTGAACAGTTTTAATTTATGCATGAGGAGTTCGCTGGCCACGTCTAAACTGCCACATTACAATGCTTTCTGTACTTAAAACTGGAGCAATCACTATCACAACTTTTTACGGAACAGGCATTGATGTCTCTTTTCAGGACACGATTCGTTGTACTTGGCATTTACGGCATATCCAGCTGTTACAAGTTATATGGAGTTTGGTCCTCTCTGGGCTGCTGTCTTCTTTGGGATGGTTGTCTTATCGGCGATCGATGCAGAGTTCGCCTGGATTGAGATGATTGCAGCCTCCTTTATGGAAAAGGCGGGCGCTAGAGGATCAAAATTTGAGAGAAAAATTATTATCGCCCTCTGTATTTTCTCATTCATTTGTGGATTACCGTTTTGCACTCGGGTACGATCACTTCCGTATACTAAATGTCTTCGAATAAGCTCAATACAATATTCATTTGGTTTGCTCAAATTATGTAGTTTTTCCTTTACGAGACCTAAAAATTGTATTTGCGATTAACTTAGTAATAAGTAGTTTTATTTCGTATGAAAATCACAAAATTATTTTTCGTTCAGAATATTGACAGAAGAGTTAGAAGCAGTAACTCATGCAAGTTATAATAAGATCTGCTTTTAGGCATATGTGTAAAGATTTTCACTTTCAGGGTGGTATTTACATCTTTCATTCCATAGAAAACTTCTCGGGCAACTGGGGCGCCTTCACGTTGACTCTTGGAGAGATTATTGTAGTCAGTTATGTATACGGTAAGCACACATCGGCAGTCGATCAATAATTCAGTGCTTGAATTCTTTTAGTTTTTTTTGCAGTGCAAATACTTTTAGCACTAGCTTTAGCGATCGGGCAAAAATTAAAGGAGGTTAAAACTTGCAACGAATATTCGATGGAACTCTGAGCGTTTATGATGATGAATTTACAGTTGATGACCGCAAAAATGCAGTATTAACTAGAAAACTCACGTTTATATGTTTAAAATATTGTACCAATGCATTCAGCTATAGTTCTTTTTGAACAGTAGTTAAGGATTCGAAAATTAAAAACTGAATTCAAATAGAGCTCCTGTAACAGCAGTTAAAAAATAGAGATTCATTGCAAGATATTGGGATAGGCATGAGGGAGTGTTGACCTACCTCTAGACCGCTTTTCAACACCTCTCACTTTGCGATACACAAAGCTGATGAAATCCGGTTACCTAAATCTTCCTACGTTCTTTCGGTCAGAGATGTTCACCTTATGTTTAGCCTATTTCTGCATTTTTCCAGGCGTAGATAACTTTATGAAAGATGTGAGTCGCATGCAGCACCCCATCTCAGTAAATACTCAACTTGTCGAGCCTAGTCAACCAATGTCGCCCATTATTTGGCTGCGAGGTTTGAAGAATTTCTTCGGATCTACTGGGTCGTACATCAAATGGTCATGGCTCTTATTCAGTCCACTAATTTTAGTTGTAAGTTTTCCTTTCATGTCTTTCACATTTGGTATTCAAGACCGCTGATAAATGTAAGTAAAAGTCCAAAACGCCAGTAACTTGAGGAAAGAGTAGTAATTTTGAAATTTTTGCTAGTTACTCTAGCCTTAATTTATATCTCAGTTTTTTAATGAATTAGATAAAGAATTTCACCTCAATTTACCGCGCTTACGTTGACAGCATCGTTTTGTGCTAAGTTGAGGGCGTCGCCAGTGTTCGAAATTTTTATCTTTGACACCGTGGACGTTCGGCGATGACGATTTTATCAACTTTTACTCTGCCTTAGCGCAAAGTATTGAATTTCAACCATACAATGAATATCGCAAATGGTGCTATTATTAAAATTTACATCGTATTCGATTTTGATGAAATACGATATCATAAAAAACATGTCACGGAGATTGGCGCAGCACTCGCTTTCCAGGCATATTTTAATCGCTGAACAACGTTCAGCGCTATGCTGTGACTTATACTTTATTGTGAGTCGTTTCTTGTCCATAAACATCATTAAGCAAAAATTGAATTTTTAATTACACGGAAAAGGCTCTGCAAGCCTTTATCCTTTTATTTATGAATAGGCTTATAAGTAATTACAAAAATTGACTATATTTAATTTCAGTGTCTATTGGTCGCGTCAGTTTCTTCCTATCAACGAGTTAAATTCAGTGATCATACACTGCCATTCGGCTATGAACTGACCGCTTGGATCTTGATGATCGGTCCCCTGGTTATTATCCCGTCAGCCGCCATATACTTTTACCAATACGCCAAATCAAGCGGCAAAGTAAGTTTTCTAGACGGGATTTGTATTATTCTTCAAATGTAGCTATGCTGAAACTAAGTTGAAACTCAAAAATTAATGAAAAAAGACATTCTATGAATTTGCTTCATACTTTACTGCCTATTTTAGTGAAGTATACAATTTTTTTGCCCCGAATTACGAAACTAACACTTTACTATTTGCTAATTTGACGACAGGGCGCGCTTTGAAAGCGCAAATTTCAATTTTTTTGACTCTCACTTAAAGCTGAAAAATTGCGAAATTGCAGCCGATTACTTGGTTGTACGACTCGACCGAGTGGCGCAACATTAAAACTCCCGAAGTCTTGAGCGAATACAATATCAAGGCAGTGACAGAGCATCGCAATGTCCCACGGGCTGCAATTGCTAATGAGGAAGATTCTTCGACTGACGACTCTTCTTTTGAAGAAGACGAAGCAGATCCGCCCACTTGGCACAGTTCCCTTCACTCAGCCGCTTCTTTCAAACCCTCTCTGCGGTTACGATCGATCAGTGGATACACGTCGAGTGCCGGTGATGTTTCCTCGATCCACCAATCCGAACTGCCCATTCTCAGCCCTCTTCAATCCAATCGTAGCCTGGCCAGCAGCAATCATACCAGCGACAGCAGAAACTTAAACAACTTCAATGCCAACTTCAATAATCGAGCGATCCCCAAATTCTACAACAATCTAAGTTTCGTTGACAGCAGCAACAGCAACTTCAGCTCGACGAGCAATGCAAGCGTTAGTGGTAACACTAACTCCCGCAGAAATAGTCGTCAAAGCGGCAACAGCGGCATTCTAAGACCTGCAGCTATAAGACCGTACACGCGAAATCCACGCTCGCTCTCCAGACCTTCGGCGATATTTTCGTTATCTACCAGTTCGGCTGTCGGCCGTCGCATCGCCGTCAGCAACAACAACAGCATTAACAGCAATAGCCCCATCAACACTGGCAGCAACAGTATCGGCAGTATTAGTGGCAACAGTATCAGTAGCATCCTTCACAACATCAGCAACAAAAGTCAAACCTTGACTGTGCCCACTTGGCAAGAGGCACCTTCCAGTCGGCTGTCCACTCCACCTTCTGCCACGAATGCTTCATCATCACACTCTTTACCATCGCCTCTCAGCTTGTTTGGCGCGCCACCTCAGGGCGCTCTACCTCAGGGCGCACTTTCCTCCGAGTCTGTGCTGCTGAAAGGTTAGTA
Organism: Plectus sambesii; assembly: GCA_002796945.1. Lineage (NCBI taxonomy): Eukaryota > Metazoa > Nematoda > Chromadorea > Plectida > Plectidae > Plectus > Plectus sambesii. The sequence goes on from NIUQ01003389.1 coordinate 16,867, forward strand.
TATATCTGAGCTACTTGAACGGTAGTAGTGATTATCCAATTTATGAGAAAACGCGGCCGTTTAACCTTTTACAGCTTCGTGTTAAAGTTCGCACAATTTCGGATTCTCATGTTCGTTTATATTTCGAACCATTCAAGTGTGTCTCGAAGCGATGTTCTCAGTTCCCACCTTGTTGCCTGCCACTTCGAGACGCACTTGCATTTTAACAGTGTATTTATGAATCAAAAATAGCCCGTTGAAGAATTCAGAAAGCTAAGGAGGCGAAACTTAGTCGTTGCTGCGTTTCATTTCAAAATAATCAATGCTCTATCATTGATTATTTTTGCATCGTAGGCTTTATAATAAATTTCCTACGCATTTTCGTAAGTTTACGTTGCGAAAAACACATTTCAGCCCGGCAACGGTCCACTCCGGATGGCAGTCCTAATGCACCAGAATTACGTCAAGCCGGAGCTGCCAATGCAGTTTTACTGACGAGCGCATTCGGACAACCGCCGCCTATGCTGAACGGCCTTAGAGATGCAGGAGCCAATAATAAAAACCAGTCGCCGCACCAGCCGGAGGTGTCCGTATTATTTGACAACCAATCGGAAGAAAATGATACGGAAGAAAGTTCTGGACGCGATGGAGAAGGCCAAGACGACGAAGTTCCACAAGTCTTTCAAAATAGCGACGATAGTGAACTCTCTGAAAAGGTTACAAAAAGCCTTGACAGCGACTAATCTGTGATTGAAAAATGTGAAAGGCTTATGTTTCCCGTTGTTGTG
>NIUQ01003390.1:0-17701 GCA_002796945.1 Plectus sambesii
AGTTGATAGCAAAACTAGTTTCATCTAAATATTAATGATATTTGTTCAACTTAATTTTTAAGTAATTTGTTACTTTGTTGTGTGCTTTTGTTGTCTGCCGTTGCTAATTTATTGACTGCCGCTGCTACTGCTGCTTTTAATGTTTATTGGTTTTTCTCCAGGCAATAAGGGTAAGAACTAATAGATGTGTGGTTATAGATGTTGATTAATTATTTGTTTTTCGTTCGGTTTTTGTTGATTAAAAAATATTTGATTTTGCCTATGTAGCTAAAACATCGAATTCCTATGAAAAAAGTTGCGTATAAATCGGTTTGAGAATCAAAAGATGCCGTAAAAGTCCCTTTTTGAGGAAAGAGATCATAGCTAAATGGCGCTATTTAACTCACATATCGTCGTACTTCAGTTACTTGCTCTCCCATCCTGTAAAAAATAATACGCAGACTTTCTATAGACAAGAGACTACATTTATTAATCTCACCACGAGCAAATTATAATATTTCTTTTAAAAAAACGCTTGTTAAAATAGCAGCTGTCTTTGTTTTTATTTTCCGTTTCGAGGCATGTTTGTGCGTTTTTGTGTCGTTTTTTCGTTTTGTCTGTACGTTTCGTTCGCTGCCAGGCAATGATTCAAAACTTCCAATCAAAGGCATGAACGTGTCTTGCACTGGGCTATCTGATTAGAGTAGTTTTAAACTCTGATTACTGTATTGCTCTGTTCGTTGTAGGAGTAGCAGTGATTCACGGCGAGGAAAAGGACATCGAGGAAAGCGGACATGTCGACGGCCGTCAGAGTCCCCCGGCATTACCCGAAGCCTACGCCCCGTTCGAATTGTTCCCAGGTAGAAAATTCGTTGAAATGTCAAATGAGCGAGGACAAAGTAGAGTTCCTAAATTAAATATCACCTGATTGGCGTTAAGTACAGTAAGTGATCTTTGCGCGCTACCTGTGAGTGACCGAGTGAAGAGTAATGCTAAAGAAATATTTGATATAGTGGGGTGTAAGAGTCACCTACTGTACTTAGCTCTTGTCAAGGGAAGTTGTAGGGTAGGTGGGGTGTTAGTTTCGGGGATCATCGTCTGCAACGTTGAGAAGCTCTCTTTCAATTAACCCTTTCCACAATAAGATTGTACCAAACTCCCTTTTTAAATGCTTAAATCTGCAATGAATAGCGTCATTGTGAAAGGCGTAAAATTACTCTGTAACGTTCATAATAATCGCATGTTGAAAAATCTCTTTCAGCGCAAATGGCTAAGGAAAAGCCGCCGCTAACGGTTGTGGGCGACGTCGGTGGTCGCATCGCCATTATGGTGGTAAGTTGCCTGGTTGCTATGAAAAAATTACTGGGCTGAATATTTGTCTTCAGCTACCTATGATAAGCTGGCTGCAAATCATATCTGTTTATATTTTAACAAACTTACCGCTAAGCAGTTTGTCATAGGTAGCTAAAGCCAATATACGGTACATTACAGCGGAATTCGCTTAAAACGGTTTCAGTTATACCGGTTTTTCGCTTATACCGGTCAAGTTTAGTCGGTCCCAAAGCGTGTCTTCCCATACAAACAAGTTCGCTTATACCGATATTTCGCTTATACCGATCAAAAAGCGCCGGTCCCGCAAAAACCACTATAAACGAATTTCACTGTACTTTCAATTGGAGATAATCGCAGTTCCCCATTAATGAAAGAGATGCGGTGTGTTAACTACCTAATGATTGACTTTGCAGGATGACATCATTGATGAGGCGCAATCGTTTGTGGCGGCCGCCGAAGTACTGAAGAAGCGGGGTGCCTATAAAATCTACGTCATCGCCACCCACGGTCTGCTTTCAGCCGATGCGCCCAAACTTCTTGAAGGTTCCGAGATCAATGAGGTAATTAGCGTGAAAATTGTTCTTTTTACTCAACAATACACTTCACGTATAGTGGAATTCGTTTATAACGGTTTCACTCGCACCGGTAATATTCTCCGGTCCCCCCCAGTACTGGTATAAACAAATTTCACTGTACTGTGCCGAAGTGGTGCACTGCGCGGTTTTATCGCCGCCATGTGCGTACAGTGGAATTCGTTTATAGCGATCAAGATTATCAGTCCCAAAGCGTACTTCTCCATACAAACGACTTCGGTTATACCGGTCAAAAGTTGCCGGTCCTCCAGTGGGCGGTATAAACGAAATCCACTGTAATTGAACGTATGCTTCATAACGCTTGAGTTGGAGAACATTCTGGAATCTCTAGAATATTCCACACAGCAACATGTCGTCTAGTATGTTTCGGAATCTTTAGAACACCTTAAATCCTCCAATTAACGCGCCATCAAGCCTAGGTTGGAATAACAAATGCCCAGGGAGTTTATTGGAGCACTTATAGAGTATATCATTTCCATTTTTAAAAGGACACCTTTCATGTCTAATGACACACTTTCCACTTCAAAGAGGACGTTTTCCAAGTGGAAAAGAACATTTTTCATAGCAGTTTGACTTGGAAAACGTACTTTTATTTTTAAAATATCTCTTCGAAATGGAAAGTATCCTTATTAAACCGGAATTGGTATAAATTATTGGCAATTTCTACAAAACGATTGTGAATAATGTAACAATATATTTTTCAGGTGATAGTGACGAATACGACGCCGCACGAAGTACAAAAAATGCAATGTCACAAGATTAAGACTGTCGACATTTCTCTAATGCTCACAGAGGCCATTCGGCGCATTTACCATAACGAGTCAATGGGCACCTTATTCCGCGACGTTACTATCGACGATTGAGAATAAAATTCATATTCATTTCTTGATGATGCATCAACTTGTTTGAATTCCCGCGCAATTCCGGGAGAAGTAACTGGCGTTATCGGTTGATAAAATTGAGCGCGCAGAATCCAAGTAATTATTTGCGCGTTTGACTTTAACATCGATACCATCATTTACTGCTCGTAGAATTGTGTCTGAAGTTGAACTGGCTGACTCGTCGCTTTTACCGCACAACAACGTTCTAATGAGGATTACACGGTCTTGCATCCCCATTCTCGACAGTTTTGCATTTAATGTCGTCAATCTTGCATGCAATTTCGCCATCTCTGCATTCAATTCGAACGCAAGGTTAGCGAAATTAAATGCAAAAGTGGCAAGATATTACAATGAATGGTGAAAGACGCCGTAATTTTTGCTTTCGTCGCCCATTTGTCGTATAAATTTGACGCTACGTCGTACTCAGCTACTCTGATATTTCGCGTTTCGATATTCGTTACGCGTCTGCTTTCAAGAATAGTTCTCGGCAAGTATCTTTTGAGAATCATTTGGGGACGACAGTACTCTATAGCTGATTCCACCACAGTTCTTATAAGGCTTTTGAGTACGTTTAGTCGATCGTTCCCTTCCAGTGAAACAATTTCTTTACGCAGTCTACTGCACTTTGTGCAACTATGAGCATATTGTGGTGAGTAAAAAATGTCGACAATGACAGTAACACGTCCTCATTGGAACGTTTTTAAATCTAAAATTCATGTTGTGCTCATTTTGATGAATTTTGCCTAATGGCGACTTTGACACATTTTCTTTCCTCGTTGTACACGTATTTGAGATTGCTATTCGTGTCTTCGCTGTGTCTTGTCATTTTCGATTCAGCAAACCGTGAGTGTTGTGTCTTCTCAGTGCGTCTGTTCTCAGCGTAGTAAATATATGACCAAAGTTTAATGGTTTAAAAGCCCCATAAGCTTAAAGTAAAGGTATGCCGTCCTTAACACCGAATCAGGGAGAGCTGCACGCAAGTTCTTGTTTGGCGAAATATGCACGGCACATGATCATATGATCAGAGGTTCCCAGCACTCCTCCCCCCCCCATCCTTTGGTTGGGTAGCCAACATGGAGTTGTGGCTGACGCGCATGTGAAAGTCCCGTTTCATGTTCTCAAACCTGAGTATTGTAGCAAAATGTGTACAGAACCACATGTCCAACAATGGCAACCTCTCAGCTGCGCCGCGTGTTACCCGTTAGCGGCATCTGGCGCAAGCTACCAATTCATTCATTCCAAGGCGAATTCACAAAGATGGCGATAGAGAGAGTAAACACTCCTTCAGTGAAACTTTGCAATAGACAATGTACCTTTAAAATTGAAAGAAAACGGCAGGCAAGATAAAGATAGGTATCATAAGATGGCAGAATAGGAAACTAATTAGCTAATAGTTTGCAGTTTTTCTGTGTTTCGTCGACGTTTTTTTCAGATCACTGAATGGGAAAACTGTTTATACATGTAAAATGAATCTTATCAAGTGAGCGATCAACGCTACTGGCAAATTTTCAACATAGACTCACAAATTGTTGACATCTATGATCATGTTAACAGGATAATCCAATTGCTGTATTGGGTACATTTATTTTTGAGCAATAGTGAGTATTCCAAGATAAAATAAGCTGATTGCGCACGTATGACTTGTCCTGATTTGTATGATAGCTTCCTCATTTGATTGTGGCTTGCCTCATCCATTATCATACATGAATCTAAGGTGATACTGCTCATTTGCGTAACTCTGTTATGCTGCCTTTCTAAACCATGTGGCACCTTCCTCATCTGACTGCGGCACACCTCGCTCACTGGAGTACAAACATTCAAGATTCAATTGCGCATTAACATATCCTTGTTCGGCTGATTTTGTGTACCACTTGATAGCTTCTACATATGATTGAGGTACACCTCGCCCATTCTCATACATAACTCCAAGGTTATATTGCGCATACGCATGTTCTCGTTCTGCAGCTTTTGCGTAGCATTTGACAGCTTCTACATCTGATTGAGACACTCCTCGTCCATTCTCATACATACATCCTAGGTTGTAATGNGCATGTTCTCGTTCTGCAGCTTTTGCGTAGCATTTGACAGCTTCTACATCTGATTGAGACACTCCTCGTCCATTCTCATACATACATCCTAGGTTATAATGGGCATTTTCGTTCCCTTGATCTGCTGCTTTTTTGTACCATTTGATCGCTTCTACATCTGATTGAGGCACACCTTGCCCATTATCATACATACATCCTAGGTTGTATTGTGCATTTGAGTAACCTTGTTCTGCCGCTTTTCTGAACCATATGGCAGCTTCTTCATATGACTGAGGCCCACCTTGTCCGTTATAGTTCATACATCCTAAGTTAAATTGCGCATTTGCATAACCCTGCTCTGCTGATTTTGTGTACCATTTAATAGCGACTTCATCCGAATGAGGAACGCCTTTCCCCTCAGCATATATGAATCCCAGTTTAAACTGCGCATCTGAATTTGCCTGTTCTGCTGATTTCGTATACCATTTGACTGCGTCTTCATTTGATTGAGGCACTCCTTGCCCTTCATCATACATACATCCGAGATTAAATTGAGCATTTGCATATCCTTGTTCTGCTGCTTTTCTGAACCATTTGACAGCTTCTTCATTGGATTGAGACACACCATGTCCATTATAGTACATATTTCCCAGCTTAAATTGAGCATCTGCATATCCCTCTTCTGCTAATCTTGTACACCATCTGATTTCTTCCTCGAGTAATTGAGGTGCACTTTTCCCCTCATCCAACAAGAGATCCAGGTTTAATGGCCCATCAGAAGGTGTTTTTTTTGCTGATTTCGTATAGCATTTGGTAGCTTCCTCATCTGATTGAGGCACACCTTGCCCATTATCATACATACATCCAAGGTTGTATTGTGCATTTGAATATCCTTGCTCTGCTGACTTTCTGAACCATTCAGCAGCTTCGCTATAAATCTGAGGTGCGCCTCGTCCATTATAATACAAACATCCAAGGTTATATTGCGCATATGCATGTCCTTGTTCTGCTGCTTTTCTAAACCATTTGACAGTTTCTTCATCTGATTGAGGTACTCCTTTACCATTATAGTATAAACATCCAAGATTAAATTGCGCATTTGTATATCCTTGTTCCGCTGACTTCGTATACCATTTGGCGGCTTCCACATGTGACTGAGGCGCGCCTTGTTTATTATCATGCATACACCCAAGGTTATATTGCGCATAAAAATGACCTTGTTCTGCTGCTTTTCTGAACCATCTGGCAGCTTCTTCATCTGACTGAGGCAGACCTCGCCCGTTATAGTTCATACATCCTAAGTTAAACTGCGCATTAGCATATCCTTGTTTTGCTGATTTTGTGTACCATTTGATAGCTTCTTCATCTGATTGAGGTACACCTTGACCATTATAGTTCATATTTCCCAGGTTAAATTCTGCATCTGAATCTGCTTGTTCTGCTGTCTTTCTGAACCATTTGGCGGCTTCCTCATCTGATTGAGGCACGCCTCGCCCATTATAGTACATACAGCCAAGGTTAAATTGCGCATTTGCATAACCCTGCTCTGCTGATTTATTATACCACTCCACAGCATCTTTATCAGACTGACTTACACCTTTTCCCTCATCAAACATAAATCCTAAATTAAATTGCGCACTTGCATTTCCTTGTTTTGCTGAATTAGTGTACCATTTAACAGCTTCTTCATCCGATTGAGATACACCATGTCCATTCATAAACATCAATCCAAGGTTGAATTGCGCAATTACATGACCTTGTTCTGCTGATTTTCTGTACCATTGGACAGCTTCTTCATATGACTGACTTACACCTTTCCCTTCATCGTACATGAAACCCAAGTTAAATTGCGCATTTGCATTTCCCTGTTTTGCTGATTTTGTATACCATTTGACAGCATCCTTGTCGGACTGAGTTGTGATTACTCCAATATCATACATTAATCCTAAGCTGTACTGTGTAAAAGCATCTCCTTTTTCTGCTTCAGCATTAAGCAACTGGATGACTTCTTCTGAAGACTTTGGAATGTTCAATTGGTTGTTACTGATCACATCGATAGCGTCATATTGCAAAAGTATTGACGATATGCAGTTCTGCTCTAGTTGAGGCAAACTGTTTGAATATATTTCAGCAAAGTATTTTTTATACTTCAAATACAGATTTTTCTTTGTTTCAGCAATATCTACTCTTTTACTGGAGTAAAGCATGTTGAGATATGTTTGAATATTCGCTGATATTATCCCATATCTCCTGTTTGTTGCGATCAGAAAAAGGTTGTATATAAAAATTTCTGATGGCTCTTTACTAGAAAAAAAGAAAGTTAGCGCCATGATAAATTCCTGAATAGTTCTATGCACAAATGAAAATTCTGTTTTTGTATAGTATGAAGCATCTTTTGTTTCTTCTTTTCTTAAGAATCCAACTTTCTGTACTATTTCATTTAATTGAAATTCGCTCAAAACTGTTTCTGTAAACGTTGTCTTAAATATATCTTGCATGGCCATTTTTCCAAGCGAGTGCAGTTGAGGAAAATATTGATAATTGTTTTCAATTACACGAAACTTGTCACTTTCTTCATGTTTAAAGCCGAAAAGTCTGGGAACATCTTGCTTAGGATTACTTTTTTGATATCTATCTATCATCCACCAAATGATATTCATGTAGAGCTCAACTTCAGTGCCCTCAATTATTTTGTTGTGTAGTAGACAAATAAAGGTCAGCATTAAGGGTGATTCTGAAAGCCTTTTCAAATTAGCGTTTGTATTTAAGAGACGTGTTACAGCGACTATATTTTCTGATGATTCTGTATCAATCTCTGCATTGAAATGTTTTGATATATACTCTTCCTTTTGTGATTCAGTCGTAAATCCAATAATATCAACATAGGTAATGCGCCTTTGGTTGCGAAGCTTTGACATGTATCCTCTTCGGGAAGTTACAAGAATATTTAATCGTAAAGGACTGCTTACTGTGCTATTAAAGTAATATCTCAGTTCTTGGCACTGTTTCTCTAAGTCAGATTCGTCATATCCATCAAGGAGCACCAATATCTTGTACTCTTTGCAACATTTAGCATCATTTATAAAACGGAGAAATGTTTCATAGTCTTCCTCTTCGAGATAGCTCTTCATGTAATGGGTTATTAACTCTTCAATGTCTTTGCATTCGAGCTCGCGTAGTTTACGAAATTCTATGTATAAAACAAGATCATAGTCACTCAATCGTGACTGCTCCCGAGTCCATTCATATACAAGTCGATGCATGAATGAAGATTTTCCTATTCCTGGTTCTCCTTCAATAATCAGCATATCTGCTTCGGCAAATGTTTTTCTAAGCAAAGTAGTGTAATTATCTGTTACTACAGAATCGTCTTCCAGTTTGAGCGTCAAATTAACCCATTTTCTTTCGATATCAAACAAAAATGGCGATGAAAGGGGAGTAACATTCCGATAACTTTGCGAATATATTCTTCGCAATGAATTTTGTACGCTGAAATTAAATTGTAATATGTTGTGATGTTGTAGAAAATCTAGCTTAGGTTGGGAGTTTAATCTTATTAATAAATAAGCGGTGATAAAAGCGTCAACTCTTTTTAAGGCCTACTGATTATCAGAGGTGGACGCCGTCGAACGATCAACGCTGACAGCCTTAAATTCTTACTAAATTTGTCATTGGTGTTTAAGAAATATATTTCAGCAAAAAAGTGCAGCGAACGCAACTTGCTTATTCTCCTAGACATATGCTGAGTTAGAATCTGCTGCAAGCGTATTCTACGGTTTAGACGTTGAATCCTATTGATGATTAACATTTTTCATGGGTATATACTATATAGGCAACTGAAGTAGAATAGGGAAGGAGCGCAGTGCTACTTTTTAAGCTCCAGTAACATAGTTCAGTTAGCCGCTAGCCATTAAATATTCTGATGGACTATTAGTTATTAAAGTAGCAAAAAATTGCGAATAATGAATATATTCTCAATAGATATCACTTATATTAATTAATAAGATATAATAGAGTTGATTTGTTAATGATGCTAATGCAACACTGACAGCGGAGGTTACTAAGCCGGAAAAAGTGATGAAACCTTCATTTATTCTTAATAAAAGAGATAAAAAATGAATGAAAGAAGAAGATAGGAGAAAAAGAAGCACTCTAAATAAGGGATCAGTAGTATATTGTCTTCTATGTAAAACTAGTCTTTTTAGTTTCAAATCACGCGCCTCCGATTACGGTAGCCTCCGCGTATCCCTCGCCCTGTACCCCGATTACTCACTGTCGGCCATTTCATGGAATATAGCTAGCGGTCAATGCGAACCTCAGATTTTCACGTTCAGTCATTATTTTTCTTCTTTCTTCGATAAGTTTATCGAATATATATTTCTGACGCGTTTCTGTCAAACTTTTCATGAAGCAGCTGAATGCGTCGGGACCACGCTGTTGAACAAAATTGATCAGTTTTTGATTTTTTTCGTATGGCGTCTTTTCTACCTAGAATGAATAAGTGCAATAAAGTTATATTACTTAAAATAACTTACGCGTATAGAATATACTTGAGGTTCAGTTAAAATCTCATTTTCTTGAAGGTGTTTAACCACTTTATCAACAGTTAGGTTCATGTAAAGAAACGTAAGGCAACGTGTAAGACATTTTCTATTTAATGAGTCGTCTTTGAACTCGAAATCCTCGTGGCTTTTGTTTAGCGCCTTTTCATTTGAACTTTGAGCATTTGTTACTGACGCTTCAGTAACGGGGCAGTCTTCCTTATCTTTGCTAGAGTCCTCTTGCTGATTTTCTTGAGCGCCAGAGGTTAACGCGTATTGAAACCTCTTAATTGATGCCATTTCCAGAAAGATTCTATAAAACTGAACTTGTTAAAATTGATATTGAAAGCTTCTGTTTGAATCACAAGTAATTTCGATGATGGTAAACACAAGCAAGTTTACAGCATGACGCATATCAGTAGAGGGCGTCGTTCTTGTACACTTGACTACATACACAGGCGCGCGCGCAGCTGAGCCTGTCAGTGAACGAGTAGATTGGCGCTCACTTGCATGCGCGTAATATCAGTTCGAGAGCAAAAGTAAATATGCTGAGACAACTATTCCAGCGGACAAGCGCCATGTTTAATTTTTGCGCCAAATTGAAGTTAACAGTATCGCTGGATGGAACGACCTCGCTAATACCTCAAATGCGTCCAATCGACTAATGCGTTCATTCGATTAATGCGTCCGTTCGACTTGCATTCGAATAAATACAGAAGCAGTCACTATACAGATTCAATAAGATCTTGTTTTCATACTATTTTCATTCTCTCCAATTGATTGCTATTTAATAAAACTTTGATTTATGAGCCTATTTGCAATATTTTTGTGCTTTTTACATTTCACCTTCAATAGTAACTGACTGCAACACTGGTGATATCGTAGGATGAATAGTTAACGAGAAAGAGCTAATTATATTTTACTTCTAAATGAAAAATAGAATCAAACAATGGACGCCATTCAGTTACGCTACTCTCTAAATCGAGTTCATTGTTTTCACACCAAAAGAATAATTCATTGTTTTAATGAAGTAGTTCATTGAAAAAACAATGAAAAGATTCATTGAATAATCAATAATGTACGTTGAAGTGCAAAACATTGGAATGGTTATTCAATGAATTATTTCATTAAAACAATGAATTATTCTTTTGGTGTAAAAACAATGAACTCGATTTAGAGAGTAGCTAAGCAGCACGCAGCACATACAAAGATGTGTGGTTGAGCGATGGCACCGAACTGTGAAGAAACTAATCTTCATGGCGGTCAGAATCATTTTAGAGATTTCGTCGAAATCTACTTCTTCAAGTTCTTCAAAGATACTTTTGCAGAATTTAAAGTGCATGTCACTTTCTTTCCTCCTCTGAGTAACCGCTATCAGTAAAAATGTTTCTTTCTTGCGATGTGGTACTAAAGAGTTTATTTTAAAATCTCTTGTTCGAGCTGAATTATGGTCTTAGATATCCGAATGCCCCTACTATGCCGCCTCCACTCACGCTCATACTTTACCATGATAGCGACGGGTATTTTAGAGGCGAGTTGGACGGATGCGCTAAAAGCGCAACGATGAGATGCCTTTTTGAGATTAAGAACGAATATGATGCTTCGTGCATTCGCTGGCTATTCGCAGTCGCTCTACCCCATATCATCCATGACTGTCTTCACACCAATCTGAGAGTCGCTGAAGAAAATACATTGATTAATCAAGGTAGCGTAGGCGGGTAATTCGATCGAATTTCGCCAAGCGCGCATTCTAAAACCTGTGGTTTTTCTTGTAAAGGCTTAGATACAATAATTTATATGTAAACGATATTTCTAAATGACCTAAGGTTTGAGGGTTAAAAATAGTTATATTTTTCCAGAAAGGTGAATTTTGAATGTTTCACTTCTGATACGGTAGCACCGTCAGTTTAAGGTGCACAGCTACCTTGCTACCCAGTCACTGAGTTCAATTGTGTGAGTGATTTTTGTGGATTGCGAGAAAACGGTCAGATTTTGTTCAGAATTTTTTGTAAATAAAGTGCACCGTGATTCTTTTAAGTTAAAGATCGTCGAGCTCTGTTTTGCGGTTCGTGAGATCCGACATTTACGTCCTGTACTTAAGTCTACGCGTGAAGAAGAGTAAATAGGTTTCGATGGCCTCAAATGAAAAATTATATGTGAAAGTTATGGATCTGCTTTGTTGCATCAAGCAAACGTCACTCTAGCTATCACTGCTCAATAAGGTGCTTTTAAGTGCAAAAATTGGCCCGCCTTCAATCGATCACTTAGCAAACAACAGCCGCGATTGCTGATAACATCTCTCGCATAAGCCCGCGCGGCGAGCAAGTACGCGGGCAAACGTCATGGTTGATAGTTGACAACGGCTATAGACGTGATTCCTTCCGTCTTCCGCGCTTTAACTCGCCATTTGCGTTCTCTCGTGAGAATGCGATAATACTGAATGCAATTTTTCATTGTTCTGTGCGTTATTGTTCAATGGAAGCAGAGCTGATACTGTGAAGCGACGATGGAGACGCCCGACGAGGCTACTGAGCGACTGCGCAAAACTCACGGTGAGGCCACGCGAGAAAGTGACCGTTCAGGGAACCCTCCCCCTCATTCGGGTGGAAAACCACTGTAGTTATATTCAGTACCTGATGTCTTCTCGACTGGAAGACGGTAAAGTGACGTCATTTTTCAGGCAACGAAAGCGCTTACTTTGAATCTTTTTGTATGAAATTTAATTATTGGTCCCAGGTGAAATATTAAGGCGGACTTGCTCGCACTATAGAGGAACTGTTTTAAGCATATTATATGCGAAAATTTTTTCAATTCCTGCCGACAAACAATATTTTCATAAAAAGAAGACAAACATTCAAATATCTGTCTGGTGCTGAGTATTGTTGCTGACGCACTGCGGCCTGCTTCACGAAAGGGCAACCGCTGCGATCTGAGTACAACTGGCTGCGTCTCATACCCTCCACTGACACGATGTCAGATATGGCTGAAGTATGAGACTCAACTGGCTGAGCACGCATCGTAGTGGCTGCTCATTAGTGAAAACAAGCTACGACTGGTCAGCTTCATTTTTCAATTGCTTCACATTCAGGTTCACTGATGATCATCGCCTGGTTTCTTTTCCACACGACGGCGATTATATCGGCCAGATATTTTCGAAGGCACTGGCTTGATAAGAGAGTTTTCGGCTTGAATATCTGGTTTCTGGTGAGTATTCAGTATTCAATGTATGAGGCAGCGAATAGATTGGATCTTGAATTCATATGCTGATTTCGCAAAGTGACCGCAACGATCGCATTTTCCTAGAACTTGCTTCATTAATGGTCAGCTGCTGTAGACTGAGTTCAGCTAGCTGCTTTTACTGCTCAGTCAGAGCTTCAATCTGGCTAAAATATGATACTTTGTCAGCCAAGCAGTTACGAAACAGCGCTGTCAAAATAAATTCCTGCTGTAGTTTTGTTGGGGAGCACTTCAGCCTTGAAATATGGGATCATTAAAAGATGGCAGAAAAGCTGCGTTCGACTTGGTCTTAAGTTTTCAACATATATTTCAATCCGAACCTTAACAGCTTTTTAGTTGCGTTTATGATTACGCTTTCAAAGTTTATAAAATTATAAAAGTCAAATGTGACTAAGAAAACATTCCATTTTCAAACCATTGTTGTTTCAGTTGCATCGCACGCTGAGTTATCTTGGAGTACTGCTGATCCTCGGTGGACTGATTTGCATATTGGTTTCTCGGAGTTGGACATGGTCCGGGCCCGGAGCTCACCACTATGATTATGACCGGTACTTTACATCTGGAGCGATTCACTCTATTTTCGGACTGGTGTGCATAGTGATTTGTTGGGGTCAGCCAATCGCCGCTTTATTTCGATGCTCTTCATCTTCTTCTCGACGGCCCATTTACAATTGGTTTCATCGGATTGCGGGCATTTCTGCGTGGTTGCTGGCCGGTAAGGAAGCTGTTTTATTCGACATACACAATTGTAATACTATTCTTAAAGGACTCATCATATTATTATGAGGTTATGTGCAAATAATTATAGATTTATCACATTCCACATTAACATTGTTTCATAGTAAATAATATTAATATCTTCTTCCTATTTCCACTCTCCTCAGTCGCGTGGTCAGAACTGAGACTCCGCCAACCAAAAATGTTCTCTGATTAGTGTCAAATGCAGCAGGCGATTTTTACATCAAATTGGTCGATTTTTCTTTAAGTTTATGGATTATTTGTCCTCTACATCTGATTATCATATCTATAACACGACAATATCGTATGCTAACCTCTTGATTAACCTATTGCGGGTGTTTGTAACTTAATGTGCCCGATCACAATTAGGCAAAGGACTAAATGTTAAAACCACTTGCTGCACTTATCGCATGTCGAGAAAGGTTGACGGTAGATAGGTTGTAAGTCCAGGGCGCCGCTTAAATCATCAACTTCTTTCAGTGATTGCAATAAGTATTGCTGCCGCCGATTTTCCCTACTTTTCGAATAATTCGTTCGCACTGGCGCTTGTAATTATCTTTGTCGTCTGTCTCTCAATAGCGGTCGTTATTGGCGAAGTTTCCGCCGCTCTCGAAAGGCGACACGCCTTTCAAACGACGAAAGAAAATGTCAGTCAGAGAAGATACACATCTTTCTCTGAGTCGACATATGAAATGAAGGTAAACGTGGCTAATTTTTAATGCAATTTTTGATGATTACTTTGGAAAATCTGTGGACGTTTGCATATATTTTTGATCGAGAGCACAGTCAAACAAGTTAAAATAACTACCGTATTTCTTCTTATAATCGCCCTGGGCGATTATTATTTCAACCCCGGCTTAAGGGGGGCGATTATTGGAGGGTGGGCAACTATTGGAGGGTGGGTGATTATTATTTAAACCCATATTTGAGTGAAGGCGCTCGTTGGAGAAAGGGCATCTGTTTTTTACAATCGTCACTTCAATTTATAATATCAGTTATAAATGAAAAGATAGCGCAATAATAGTAGTGGAAAGTGAATGGGAGTTCAGTGTTAACCATCACTGCACAGGCGTTTACTATTTTAATCACTCTGAAAGGGGGCGACTATTGGGGGTGGGCGATTATTGGAAGAAATACGGTAATCAGTCAATAAATGAAATGAATGTATCGATTGCATTTGATGTTGAGAAAATGAAAATGGATTCTTTTTCAACTTTGACCCATGCCTTCTCTGATAATTACATCAAAATCAGTATCATAATTTAACCGTTAACTAATCCGTTATGATATGATATCTCTATTTCGATTTGAATTCTTGGTGAAAAGTATGGCCTTTTGCAAAGTGCTTTACAGGAAATATAGTGCAGAGTCTTTTTCATGCATAGTGTACTTTCGAAAAGGTTTCAGTTTCAGAAGTGAATTAAAAAATTGATATGCTTTAAGGCTGGAAATTTTCTGATAATTAAGAGAATGAAGTTTGATATTGCTTATGACATATTATAAGTGTGCTAACTGGAACACTGTAAGATATCAATGATGTAGTAATGATATGGTGTCATTCTGAAAAGTTATTTAAAAAATAGTATATTAGCACTCAATTTAACTTGACGTTTAAAACTTCGTATGTTGCAATCGTGTTTGTTTCAGATGCAGAAAATTCGAACAATCACATTTGGCTTGTTTACTCTGGTAGCTTTTGTCGTCGTGATTATTTTATTAGTTTTAATATCACGGTCTTAGCTGTATTATTTGCGGTGATTGATATCTTTTGTTACATTTACCGAATTTATTCTAAAAGTACGTCATGTCGTTTTACTCTTCCATGACTTGAAGAGCGCAAAAACCACGATGTATTTCGAGCTTCATGGAAAATAATTTAGATATTTCTAAAACTGAATGTGAATAGCTCGAAACATTTCTTTTTGTTACTGGCAACGTATCGTACTACTATATGTCTGAATACCATCGTACTTTAGCAGAAAATCGTACTTTTAGAATAAATGATATAAAGATTTAATTCGTACTTGTTCATGTGACAAAAATAAAAAGAGAATCAATGCGTTATACTTGTCATAGCAACCATTTTACGAGTTTTAAAAAAAATCCTTTGTATATGACTTCAGAGAACAGATTTGGATTTGGCAAAGCGGTTGAGATTATGCTGCAAAGAGTATTGGCTAGTAGTGAGGGGAAAGTTTTGTGATTTCCATCGAGCAGAACGGGAGATTTCTACTGTTGTTTACTCATTCTCTGTCGAAATGTGGAAAACTGGAAGATTGGTTCGCTACATTATATGCGCCGGGCTACTGAGGTAATAGTTGTACGACGGCTGTACAAGCGAGTACCTTGGGCGCAGTTGAAGAATATGTTTAACTCGTGTTGAGCCGGTAGAAAAACGCTAGCCGACCAGTGCAGCGTCGTTGGCTGAGCGATAAACTGCATCTGCCATCGGCAGAGCCGACTCGATTCATCTACACAGCGGCACGGCCATCGCCACCATCCAACAACAAAAGTCAGCACTGACTGGCATTTTTTTTGTAATGAGTGCAGCAGTACTCTGGCCACTGTGACGGATTAACGTTGCCTTTGGGAAGGCTGTCGTTCTGTGTTCCGGAAGAGTTTTGTTCTCAGACAACACTGCTGGTTACGGCGGAGTGGCGGCATTTGTCAACGACCCTGGCTAATGCTTGGTTGCGGAACAGACACAGTTTTTAAAGAACAAAGTAGGTGTGAAAGAGTAGTACGCGATTGCGCAGTCCAATGCAAATTTCAATCTTTCAATCGAATTATTACCGATATGCTTAATTTAATCCCTAATACTTATGCTGTTTTCTAAGATAGCTTCACAGAGGATAGACTCATTCCAATAGAGCTGAGAATATCTCTGGCAAAGCTGCGTTACGCCCACATTGACATCACGTCACACATCAGGTTTCAATCGACGCGCGTGTGTACGCACGACTCTCGAATATTCAACTATCTCCTCCACCAGGAGCGCGAGCTGCGGGGTCTCCAAGCTTACTCAGCAGGCCCGAGATGGCCCGCCAGTCCGAGCCGCCAGCGGCCGGACTTTACACAAAGGTTCCGCTGTCGTTTCTCTCTCTCTCTCTCGCTCGCGAGGCGGTCCCACGCACGGGGCGGCTTTTAGCCTGGGGCGCGACGTCGGTGCTAACTGCTAAGCGAGCTGCTGGCCCTAGCGTCTACTAGATGCCAGCAGCAGCTGCCGCCGTCGACGTCTATCTTGCAGTTTGCGCGCCGCCCCTCGCGCCGGTCACATCGAACGATGGTCAGGCGAGAAAGGCTCCTTCTATTGGGCGCTCGCAGGGTGGTCGGCAAATAAGACATTCCAATAGAAGAAATATGGTCATTCCAGTGGAAGAAATAGTTTATTGGGTATCGACTCGCCTAGCGTATATTTTATGGAAGATGATCTAGACTATGTGATCGCTCAGACGTCAAAGAAGTCGCGCGTCAGTCGTAGGGCGCCATCAGTCTGTCTAGAGGCTTATCTCTGACTTAGGATTCAGGCAGCAAATGAGTTGCTTCATTCTGTCCTTCACTACAGCTTGAAATTTGTTAGTTTGTTCTCCCAACTTTTGCGCACCTTCTCAATCATTTACTTTTTTGCATTACCGTTAGGGGGTGATTGTAATATCAGTGGTTCAGGGTGGTTGCTTGAATGGTGTTTTACACTGCTTTAACTTTTAGAAAGGTCAAGAATCTGTACAATGCTCTCGATGTAATGATCAACCATAATGTATAAATTATAATTAATATGTATGTAGAAGGATTTCAAACAGTTATTGCGCGGTCATACGAATTAGCGCAATGTGTGCGTAAAGTCTGATCAAAAGAAACTGTCAATAGCAAATACTCTAGCTGACTATACTACTTTTCGAACGAAGTGGAAGTGTCATATGCGTTTAAGCTCGTAGAAGTCATTCGATATGATCCGCTGTAGTCGAAGAATTTGAGGATCGAGGCGAGCCAACGAGTGCATAGCACTGGAAGGAGAGAGGAGAGAACGAGAGCTGGGTGGCCGGCATTGTTTGTTGTGCAGGCTGTAGTCGTGACGGACTGAAACAGAATCTGAAATTTAGTGTTTCATTGCAAATACCGCGCGCTCCTTCTCTCAGGCAAGAAGTTTGATTGACAAGTCACAAAGCGTATTCCTCGAATCAAGAAGGGGTATTATTGTACAAGTTAGGGAAGACGTAGCCCTATTTCGTAGAACTGCTGCACACTTGAGGAATAGCGATTGGTTATTATCCAGTTGCGTCTGGTGTATATGATTCTCAAATTAATCGTCGCACTTGTATTTCCTCAATTTCCCAATTGCAATAGTCGCACAAAGTAAGCCCTGTTTAAACTAA
>NIUQ01003391.1:0-17650 GCA_002796945.1 Plectus sambesii
TTAGTTTCAAGTGGTCTCTCTTCCAACTCCTGCAACATACGAAGCAACCGTAGACTTACAACGCAAAAGAGTTGGGGAAGAAGACAATCAAGGGACATTACAAACAAGATGTGGCTGAGCGTGGTGAACGCGTCCATGTCGTCGGTTGCGCCGTCCACGGAGACCGCTGAAAGCAAGAAACCCGCTTCGACGTGCCCGACAACACTTTCAGACATTCCCGCAACTAGTCAGACATTATGTCATACGAGCGCCTAATCGCAGACGCCGCTCAAGGGCTAGAGAATTTCGTTGCCTAAAAGCATCCGTGCGCCTTAGATTGCTCATCAATTCAACTTCCTATCGCTTCTCACACTTCTAAAGCGAGCTCATTCTCCTGCACTGGGATGCTTTGCGATGACAATTCAGAGTTGGGCAAACACACAACAGTCGGCCCCGACAATCGAGCAAGCATTCGGCCCACAAACGGTATCGTCTAGGTAAGAAGACAGCAACATTGAGCGACAACAAGAAGCCAGGCTTGGTGATTTCATCAAAGGCCATTGTCAATCAGTCATCTCGCGAAAAAACTTTTGAGTTGGGCTTCTGTTACGATTAACCGTGAAACGAGTTGGACGGCAGCAAATATTAGCAATCCTACGCAATCGATGCGTCTTTCTCGCCAAAGCATCAGAAAAAAGTGTAAAGCAATGGCGCGTACCGCTTTCGCTTCCATTTCTCGACGGTTCCTCTATTTCCATCGCGTCGTCCATGACCGCGGCACCGTCTGCAATGAATAGACGCTGTTTCTCGCTTCAAATAGGCTCGATGTGATCTTTTCGCAGTCGTCGAAATCGTTCAATAATCGCGAAATTTATTCGAAAGTGGTCAGACTTGCAGGGTTTTCGCCGCTCAGACACAAAAATATAAAATGGCGGCGTCTCGCAAACGTAATCGATCGAACTACCTACAACAAGCGGACTTTTCGCTGCGAGACCCGAGCGCGGTGTTGCACGCCGCCGCTCGGCGAAAGTGCGAATCAACAAGACTGCTTTTCGGTCGCGGGTCGAATGGCGATCGAGACGGGTGGAGAGTGTGCGGGTATTGACGCGTCGCGGGCGGGCGGTCGGTTGCGGTGCGCGTGTGCCAGCCGGCCGCGGTGTGCCGGATGTTGTTATCGGCTTTGTGCGAAGGGATTAGTCGATGAGATGATTGTTCTCAGATATTTGGTGATGACGACTTAGCGATTAATTTATGAGCCCTCCCATAGTGCTTGTTGGGTGGGCGGGTTGAGCGCGAGAAAGAGAGACCGGTTGGGCGGTGGCTGGCTGTGACGCTCTGTGTCTGTGTCTGCGTCCGTGTGCCGCTAGCAGGTGCCGTCAGCGATGACAGTTTTCAGTTCGGTACCCGGCGACTGCGACGACCATCACCGCTCGTTTAGCGCTGGGGACGCGGACAAGAAGAACAGCAGCAGCGGCCGAATGTCGTCGTCGGGCAAGATGGTCGACGCCAAGGTCTACATCGGCAACTTGGGCAACGATGGNACTCAGAATATAATCCAGAATATAAACCGGTAAACCAGAATTAAATCCAGAAAAAACTAAATGCGCTACCTTCTGGTGATTAATCTTTGGCTGCTCGCCCGAGCCGTTCTGCTGTTGTTGTTGCTCACGAGCGCGTCGACTCTGCAAAAACACCCGCAATACAAGCAATGGAACGAGTCCACGTCGCGAATTAAGCTTCGATTACCGTTTCGCGTTCGGCGTTCAGCTGCGACGTCAGCTCGGAGATGGTGCGCTCGCTTTGAGCGCGGAGCGATTTGATCTGACTGCGCAGGGAGGCGGCCTGACTTTGCAGACTTTGCACCGACTAATAAACGATTGAATTAAGGAGAGTGCTCAAGTGGTGAAGCGTGTTTAAAGGTAGAAGAGAGTTAACTCGATTCGGGCGATGTCTGAAGTCGATAGTGCAAATATCAAGAATCAATCAACGTTTGATTAATGATTCTTGCTAATTGCACCGTCGATTTCAAACGTCGCACGAATCACGTGAACTCTGTTCAGCCCTCAAGGCGCACCTCTTCGAGGATAGCGAAATCGGCAAAGATGCCCGACGACGTCGCCGTCTTTCGCATGGGCGACGGCGCGAATGTGTTGGCGGGGTTGGTGTTGACGATGTGCACGGGCGCGTAGGTGATGCCGAGGGGGATGCCCTGTTGCTGCTGCTGCTGTTGGCCATTTGCGTTGCTATTTGACGCGGAAGTGGTAGGAACGACGTTGGGCGTCGGCTTGTTGACAATGATCTGAAGCGAAGGATCGGTGAGCTGGTGATCGGCGCTCGCGCGGCGCGATGGACGAGTGCGGACAGTGAGACGAATCGACCAATCGACGCCCGTACCTGTTTGCTCTGGCCTCCCTTGCCCGGTATCAAGAGTGCCAATGTCTGCGCTTGTGTTGACTGTGCTGTCGACAGTTGACTCTGCGTCGATAGGCTCGGTGTCGAGACGACTGTCCCCGCTACAGATTGCGTCGGTTGGTGCTGCGACGTCTGAAGTAGCCGCAGCGTTCCTCCAGGGCTCTGCACCAGCGTTCCGCTCAGCGCGACTGCAAAAGTGCTTTGTAAATAGGGCATCAACAAGCTACAGTAGTCGAGTGGCGTTATACGATCGCCCAAAGGTCACAGCAATCGATGGCTTTGGCAAACAGTGTTCCCTTTCACAATGGAGTGAGTTGTTTTTTGCGCGATAATTACAAAGTCGACGCAAAAAAACAATACTCTTTCGTTGAATAAGGGACGTTTAGTTCTGCTCCATTACAATGACGCATTTTAAATGAGAGAGCAAAAGTGGCGTTTGACTGACAAAGCGCGTCTAATATCTTATTAAAGAACCAAAAATTGACGCGATTCACTAGGACAATTGGACCCAAGCACGGTACTCGGACATGTGTAGGTGTTTACTTCCTTGCTGACACCATTTTTTGCCAACAACCCAAAATCGTTACCCTATTGATTACAGATTTCAAAATAAATAAGTAAAATAAACGCACTTTGACCAGTCGAGGATGGCATTTCGATTTTAAGTTGTTTGACGGGCGAAGAAATTTCAGCGTAATGGTGTTCGTTGAGTACATTTCGAGTGGTCGAGTGCGTGTACAACCGCTTGGTGGCCGTCTGGGAGATACTTTGGCCAACAGCCAACGCCGGATGAACGGTGCTCGATTTACGCTTTACGTCGTGATATCGAATGGGTCCTTCCTAAAACACGTATTTTCGAATCATCGATAGTCGAAGTCATCAATTCTAGAACTACACTAGAGCATCCCAAACCGTGAGGGTATTTCGGTTTTTTCAATTTGCAAATTCTAACACTCCAAAGTTCGGGAATATTCTAAATTTTTAAATTCCGGAGGCTGAAACTCAATTTTTGAAATCAAATTTTGACTGAATATTGAATTCGAGACAGCCGGGACATTTGGTCCTACTGAAATCGAGTTTCTTTCGCCCTTTAACCCAATCCAAATCAATTGGCTCACAGATTCTCCATTCCAGCACGCTCCACATGTGCAAGACACCGCGTGTACTTTGAGGATATCCAGTTCGATAAGTTGCAAAAGAGATCGTTCCTGAAATTCAAAAGTAAATAACCTCCATCGCAAAAAATTGGCACAATTCCAAACCTGAAATTTAACGCTTCGCTTCCAGTCTTTGCACTGTGCTCGACCGCAGAACGCCTCGAATTCGCTAGGCGTAAACCACTGGTTGTAAGCGTAGATGCACTTGCCTCGATTGCCTAAAAAGATCATGCATAATTGTCTCAAAAAGGTATGCACAACATGCTGGGCTTGCTACACAACGCGTACATCAGTTAAAAGCATACTTTGCCGAAATACTTTTAACTGAATTACGTACGACTTTAACTAACATGTACACTTGTTTGGGCTTAAGAAGGCGTGGCCTGCTTGAAGAGTTATAAAGCTCTAATAATTTTCTAAATGGCGACCTTCATTGAAACGATTTGTTCAATAAATGGAGATGCATTATTTTATACTGTCAAAACTTTGCCATATACCCAAACCGGTTGAGTCCGATAGGTATACCTCTGTGAGAAAGAAGCTACTTTAGCGCGATCGACAATCGCTACACTCACTCATTAATGACTCCATTATGACGATATGGACTTCTACCGCAGACAATAACAGTTCCGTGCGGACAGGGCACGCGGCAGTCAGATGAACTGACCTACCGGAGAGGAAGACAGTTTTGGCGCGGTTCGCCCTTGTTAATTAGCTAATGTTAGGCAGTGGGAACGGCGTGAGAGAAAGAGGAAAATGGCTAATTTGTAGATGCATGACCGACAGATGTTCTGGCAGAGGGCTGTAAATATGTCAGAGACAGTTCTCCGACCAAACCTAGTGTGACGCTGTGGGAAGATTTGACTGTATATGCTTAAACTTAGATATCAACCCTCGTTGTTGAGCTATTTACGAGTGTGTATGTTGCTAACATGCTCATTGATTTTGCAACGGCGCACGCAAAGCCCAGTGCACATGTCCGGAATAAAGTACTTCAGGCTAAACCGGCTCATTAAGGTAACCTACCCGATCCAAACTTGTCCAAATGAAGTTGGCCGTGAAAATTTTTGCACGTAACATCGAGCACGCCACTGTTGATAGCAATTTGCATCCTGAAACAAAGACATACTTTATAACTAAGAATGCCAACCAAGATATAATATATATTTTTCGATCAGTAACAAGAAATCTCGCCAGGCACCGCAGCTGGCAAATATGAGCGCGTTTTTCAGTCCCTGAACATTGTTTTTCATCAAGAAAGTTAATCGTTTCTTGGTTTTTACGAGCGTGAACTGATATAGAGAAGCGCTACCAATTTTCGAAGTAGTTTGCTTTATTCAATCTAAGATTTCTTGTTACTGGTCGGCAAATTATGACAGTAAACGATATATGTGAATACATGAACTTACTGGTTGGTAAGCCAATCAATGTTCACGTTCGACCCGTCGCCGTGCAGCGAAGCGATATCGTTGTCATCGCCATTTCCGTTCATATCGTTTTCCAGTCGAAATCCGCCCGAATCGTCAAATGTTCCCGCCAATCCTGCAACATAGCGCATTGTAACAAAGGAATTTGCATAATAATCATGAAAGTAGGTACTCTTGTCACCCCAACCTATAGGTATGTATTATATATAGTTTTAAGCTGATCATGAAAAATTACTCTATTTTTAACTAAGCACCGTTCCACAGCTTTGTTGTATGCTGCTAACAAGATTCTACGGTACGTGCCCAGGGTAGTGGTGGCCAAAGTTCCCAATGAGCCAACTCTATTTAAATACTATGCTATTATTCATCATATTAGTGCATATATGCATCCTCGTTTTGCACTTTGTCTTCTGCCGTTATTATTTGCTTATTAAATTGCACCGACTTCAATTTTGAGCACGAAAATAGAACTCTGATAGCATTTCAATCGAACTTACTCCCCTCACTATGAAGTTCTGCAGCTAAATACTCTATCCTAAAGAGCTTTTAAATGTACAAAGGTACCGTTTTAATATAAACATTTAAACCTAATTAATTTAAGAAAGCTAATCGGAATTTTTGAATACTTATCAGGGTTAATTTGACTATTCAAATGAAGCGCAAGTATGTATATGCAAAACTGTGCAATTATGATAGATTCCCTCGCAGAGCACTCTCATGCACGAGCGAAGGAAGCAGAGAGGACGCACCTGAAGAAGATGCTTCGAGTGTGCTGACAGTCGTGCTGCTCGTCTTATCGTCGTCTTCGCCGGTCGTAACATGACCGATCCCCGCGTGCGACTGCTGCGTTGAATGGACGCGTTCCATCGAACGCGGAGACGACATTTCTTCTCCATCTGCAAACGATTCCTTCCAAAATCATTAACGACTTGATACAATTTAAATTGAAGCTGCATCTTTTGCAATTCAAAGAAATGCACAGGTTACGGTTCATTTATATCTCTAATCAATGTGGCCTTGTGATACTTTATGCTCCTCATAGCAAGCGGAAAAACGACACTGCTTTTCTTTTATAGCATTAAAAATAAGCCATAATGAGCAAATTGAAACAAACGCTCTTCGCCTAACTTATTGTACTGATATGATTAAGTCATGAACTTAAGTCGTAAAAAACTCACCAATATCTTCATGGCCATGACGATTGCCATCTTCAATGGCGTCGATTGCACCAGTAATGGCGCCGCTGCTGGAGACGATCACGTAGGTCGTCGTTCGGCTCGACGAGCTCTCGAACTTGACGTCGTCGATCGGCGACGTCTCCATCGTTTTCACAATCTCCGTCGATGATCCCGCCCCAGCACTCGGTTGGTCAGATCTGCCTCGTTTTCGTCTTTCGCTGTCGACGGCTGCGCTCGCGCGTTGCTAATGGTAACCGACCACCTGCCCGGAATGCTGTAGATGATTTTTCTTCAGTATACGGTATTGCGGGAATTTAGAAAGACATTGGAGATGGTTTCAAGTTAAAAATGAACTAGACTTTAGGGACCAAGAAGTGTCTTAGATTCCCTTAATGGCGTATTTTTTGAAACAGCGTCAAAATGAACGAAGAAATCTAGTTTTTGTCTTACCTATGCTTAGGCTCGATGGTAAACGTGAGGATAAATCGAGCGATCTACCCGTCACAACGCAGTGCAATTCCTAGCCGAGTATCAACGCTAAATACAATATCAGTGACGTGTAGTCGCTCGATTTATCCTCACGTCGATGATAAAAATAGACGATAATATTCACAAAAGTACTTTTAATGGGAGCCCATAAAATAATCTCTGACCGTTTTAAGCTAAGTTTTCAATCAAAATGATTCGCGTTAAAAAGTCAAAGGTTTCTTTAAGAAAATTATTAGCTCATTCCTATCTACTTTTCTCAACAGTTCGCTGCAAAAGGAATGAAATAATTTATCTAAAATTGATCTAACTAGCTAAAGGTTGCTTTATAACTGACAAATGTATCAATACCTGTTTTGCCAATCGTATAATAGCTTTGTAAAGTAAAACCGGGATTCGTGCAACCCGGATAAGTGCATAACCCGAATAAGTACTCAAGGGCGGGGACCCACCTAAATGTCACTCAAAAATATGCACATATGGTGTATAGTGCATTGAAACAATGTCTATGACAATCAAAGCGCCTTGCAACCTTGTTTATCTTGAAGCTGAAGATAATGTCAAGAAATTTTTTGTACAACATTTCCGCCTTAACAAGAACACCTTCCATGTCATAAAGGAAATTTTTCTAGTCATATTTACACGAAAAATGTCTTTTCGATGTGGAAAATGTTCTCTTTACCTAGGATTGGCCTTATTAAGTGGGAATTCCATACATTCAACTGTATTTATAACGCCTGGCTCTATAACGTCGCTGTCTATATAACGTCGGTCATTGGCCGGTCCCGATAAAGTGTACTCTGTTTTGTACAGGGACCAGCTGCCATTATAACGTCGGTGTTTGGCCAGTCCCTTAGCCGACGTTAAAATTGAGTTGACTGTTTTTAAAACGTCGGTCCTTTTTGGCGCTGGCTGCTAGTAGTTTTCACGCGGTAGGGAAGATCAAATGACCCGCACGTCCTCTCCACCCGTTAGAGCTACGCATGCATTGTCCCAATTGAGGCTAATTTTCACTCCTTTCGTGGAGTCCGCCTCAAGGGTCGTAGTGCCATTTCCTTGCACCTCGCCTTCTCGCGCTCTGTAATGGCAACTCAATTGCACTCTGAGCTTCAATTACTTTTATAACGTAACTCTCTTTATAACGTCGGTCTTTGGCCGGTCCCTTGACCGACGTTAAGAACACAGTTGACTGTATTTATAACGTTTGACAGTCATCTGAGTTTTTCTTATCTAACTTCATTAAAACGGGATTTGGACAATTCGCGACATTTTGTAATCGTCATTATTTTTGATGCAATAATAATTGATTCTAACCTTTTTTGAAATTGCAAATATAATGTCATGATTGCTAAGGCATTAACGTATGCCTGGCCGCTGAAATATTAGATCTTTTGGGCATAACCAATTAATAAAGCGTTCCAATTCTCCAAATTTCCCGAAAATGGCCTTTTCGTTATAAACATGCAATAATATTCTTAAATTATGAAGTCTTATTCACATTTTTCTTTTCAAATCTCTTCCCTTATTCAATGGGAATACAATGAGCGCAAAGGTAATTGAAAAAGATAAGGTATGGAATGATCATGCTTAAAAATGGTTCTATGTCGCGAATTGTCGTGTCGCGAATTGTCATCTCACCATTAAAACAAGGATGGCGCTTCATTAAATGCAAAACTTCAATCACTATCAATTGCCTTAACTAATTAAAACCGCTCCTTTTTCTTGAACACGTCTCTGGGGTTCTGTTCCGCAATTCAATTAGCATTGTGTTGATTTTTTAAACCACTGCCAATTTTTTCATCTCATTGAATAACATATTACTCATTACTGTATCACTTAAAGGCATAACTTTGCATCAGCATTCCCTTGCTCTGCCGCTTTCTGGAACCATTTCCTAGCTTCTTCATGAGACTGAGACACACCACGCCCATTTCGATACATTTGTCCAAGGTTATATTGGGCACTTGCATTTCCTTGCTCGGCGGCTTTTCTGAACCACTTGGCAGCATCTACATCTGATTGAAGAACACCTAATCCAATATAATACATCCATCCAAGATTATTTTGCGCAATTGCATAACCTTTTTCTGCTGATTTTCTGAACCATTTAACGGTTTCTCCATCTCTTCGAGGCACACTTCGCCCTTCATCAGACAGAAATTCAAGATTAAACTGTGCATTTTCATGTAGTTGTTTAGCAGCTCTTTTGTACCATCTGACAGCTGCATCATCAGATTGACGAACACCGGAACCATTCAAGTACATAAACCCAAGATTAAACTGGGCGTCTACAAACCCTTGTCCAGCGGCTTTAGTGTACCATTTGATAGCTTCTTCATCTGATCTAGACACACCCCGCCCATTCAAATACATGAAACCAAGATTATCTTGCGCACTTGCATGTCCTTGTGCTGCTGATTTAGTGTACCATTTGACAGCTTCTTTATCTGATCGAGACACACCTCGTCCATTTTGATACATAGAGCCCAGGCTGTATTGTGCACTTGTATGTCCTTGTCCTGCGGATTTAGTGTACCATTTGACAGCTTCTTCATCCGATCGAGACACACCTCGTCCATTTTGATACATAGAGCCCAGGATAAATTGCGCACTTGCTTCTCCTTGCTCTGCTGATTTTCTGTACCACTTGGCAGCTTCTTCAACTGATTGAGGCACGCCGCAACCGTCATTATACATCCAACCCAATTGAGATTGTGCGATTGCACACCCTTGTTCTGCTGATTTTTTAAACCATTTAACAGCTTCCTCGTATGATTGAACTACATTTTCACCGTAAAAATACATTTTCCCTAGGTTATTTTGCGCATCTGCATTTCCTTGCTCTGCTGATTTTTTAAACCATTTGACAGCTTCCTCGTACGATTGAGTGACACCTCGTCCATTCTGATGGATTACTCCTAGTCTATTTTGCGCATCTGCATTTCCTTTTTGTGCTGATTTACTGTACCATTTGACAGTTTCTACATCTGACTGATTAACGCCTTTCCCAGCTTGATACATCGATCCCAAGTTAAACTGCGCATTAGCATATCCTTGTTCTGCTGATTTAGTGTACCATTTGACAGCTTCTTCATGCGATTGAAGCACACCTTTCCCCTTTTCATACATAAATCCCAAGTTAAACTGCGCATTAACATATCCTTGTTCTGCTGACTTTGTATACCATTTGACAGCTTCCTTGTCTGATTGTGGTACACCTTTCCCCTTTTCATACATAAATCCCAAGTTAAACTGCGCATTAACATATCCTTGTTCTGCTGACTTTGTGTACCATTTGACAGCTTCCTTGTCTGATTGTGGTACACCTTTCCCCTTTTCATACATAAATCCCAAGTTAAACTGCGCATTAGCATATCCTTGTTCTGCTGATTTTGTGTACCATTTGACAGCGTCTTCATACGATAACGATAAGCCTTTGCCATTTTGGTACATAAAGCCCAGATTACATTGCGCATTAGCATTTCCTTGCATTGCTGATTTCCTGAACCACTTGACAGCGTCTTCATACGATAACGATAAGCCTTTGCCATTTTGGTACATAAAGCCCAGATTACATTGCGCATTAGCATTCCCTTGTTCAGCTGATCGTTTGTACCATTTAATAGCTTCCTTATCTGATTGAGGTATGCCTTTTCCGTTTTCATACAAATATCCTAGACTCATTTGCGCTCTTGCATCACCTTGTTCCGATGCTTTTGTAAACCATTTAACAGCTTCTTCATTTGATTGAGGTACACCTTGGCCTAAATAGTACATTATTCCAAGGTTATACTGCGAATTTGGTATTCCTTGTTCTACTGATTTTGTGTACAATTTGAGAGCTTCTTCGTCTGATTGAGTCACACCTTGTCCTTCCTCATACATCGGTCCTAAGTTACTTTGTCCTCGTGCATTCCCTTGTTCTGCATTTTTTCTGTACCATTTTGCAGCATCATCATGTGACCGGTTGACGCCATGTCCTTTGTTATAGGCATCACCAAACTTATTGTGGGCTTCTGCCTCGCCTTGCTCTGCTTCATTTCTGTCTGACTTGGAATCTTCTTTCGCTTTTGGAACGCCGATCGAGTTCTTTTCATGTTCACCTTGCTTGAAAGCAGTTTGTTGTTGAGAAGCAGGTATCAAATTTTTGACACTGTGAACATTTCCAGCACTTGCCCCTTCAATTAATCTCTGCTGATTATTCATGTTAATATATTGAATACCATTATTTTTTGATTGTAATGAGTGCTGTAGTTTTTCATCTTTGACTTTGCTCCCAATCTCACTATCATTTGAAATGGTCCTTGCGACGTCATGCGTGAGTGTAAGTTTTGTTTCAGCACTTGTCGCTTCAGTTAATGTTTGCCGATTATTCTTGGTAATATTTTGAAATTCATGACTTATAGAATTTAAATTTTTCTGTAACTTGTCATCTTTGAGCTTATTCTCAATGTCAGGATCGTTTGAGAAGGTTCTTGCTACGTCATGCGCAAGTGCGAGTACATGATCGGCACTCGGGCGAAGTTTCGAGTCAACAATAAACATGGAGTCAAGCAATTTCTTGATTTCATTACTTGCTGCTGGTAATAAAATATCGCCGCAATATTTTAGGGGATTTCGTGAAGTTTTTGGAGATCGTTTTATTAGTTCAACGAGGCTTAAATTACTGTAAGGTGGTTTACCACTGATCATTTGAACTAGCGTGCATGCTAATGACCTGAAAGCAGTGCATTTAGTATTTAATTTATGTAAAAAACCATGTCAGAGACGCTTACCAGATATCTGATTTTCTGCCATATGCTTCTGGTGTATCTATTGTTTGTATTATTTCTGGTGCATGGAAGAGTTGCGTTCCCACAAATGTTTTTGGGGCAGTTGATAAATTTGTTTGTGAATTATTATTTAAGATAAGATCGATGGCTAACCCAAAGTCGGCTAACTTTACGTTACATTCCATAGTGAGCAGCAAATTTTCGCCTGAAAAGTTCTGTATTCGCTCATAGTTAATCCATTAGACATTCAAACGATTAGTACCCTTCTTCATAGCACTTTACTTTAATTGACTGCTCTGCTGACATTTACCAAGATCTGATATCACAGATTCAAATAAAAATGAAACAATTTACATTTTATGTCGCGATGGACGATGGCTGGACTTCTACTGTGTAAGTATACAAGCCCTTCAGCTGCTTGAATAAAGTAATTCATTGCCTCCGTTTCAGATAAATATCCTTTTTCATTGATTTCAGCTTTCACTGATCCTTTCATAGCTTCCATGAAAATTATCATTTGTCTTTGATCCAAGTAAAATCCATAGAATTTGATAACTCTTTCATGGTCCAGTTGATTAAGTAGTTTAATTTCGCCAAGAGCGGCACTCAAATGCTAAAAAATGTTTTTTATCGTGATTATTGATATACACAATAATGTGTCAAAGTAGTATCCTATTACACAAATGTTGTTTATTATTCTACTTTGCAATTTATAAAAATACAATCAGTTACTTGCCTTTTTCACCTTTCTTTCTTCTTCTGGCGACTTGTTCCCTAGACGAATCTTTGGCTTTTTACCGGCGCAAAGAGATCCGTCTTCAAATTTGAATAAGGAAACCTTTTCATAAGCTCCTTTGCTAATTTGACCTATCTGTTCTGGGATTTCTTTCACTCGAATGCTTTTTAGTTGTTCCAGTTCTTCAGGTATGAGGGACTCGAGGTTAACCATTTGTGTAGCAAACACCTCCATTGACGTTGACCGCATTGTCGATGACGACCTTGTCGATGACCACGTTGTCGATGTACTGTAAAGGTGGACGTAGGCAAGTAGCACTGTGCAATTATGAGAATCTAGTTGTCTCTACAATGAGACTGCACTTGAATACAATAGCCTAAGTTTTCTACCCATTAGTGCCTATATCTGAATGTTACCTGAGAAAATAGCATACAACTATCACAGTGGTAACTCCTCAAATGGAAACCAGCTATATGGGTGCTCTAATAACATAAAAGAAAACCAGGGTCTACTATACGGCTTTAAATATACATGAGCCAATAAGAGCTTGGAATTATTTGATCGTAACGCCAGTACCTGCTAATGTTGCTTTTTAGAGCCGAACAAAATCTTATACTGAAATACAGACAGTGCGGCATTACATTTCGAATTGGAATGTACACACATCAAAACATACGTCGCCGGTGACGTATTGGAAAGTAAGTACATCATATACGTATAAATACGTCCAATTTGACGTATGTTACGTCCCCTGCGATGAAGAATACGTCAAAAGTAATGTTTTACGTCACAGGGGACGTAACATACGTCAAATTGAACGTATTTATACGTATATGATGTACTTACTTTCCAATACGTCACCGGCGACGTATGTTTATCTGTGTGTACAAGCTACATTGATTCGGTAATAGATATTCAGATGTTATTAGTGCTTTTGAAATACTGGGGGCGGAGAATGCTAGGCGAGGGAAAAAGTAATGAGAGCTTTATTCATTCGTTATAAGAAGAAAACATGAAAGTAGAATAGAAGAAATCAAGTAAGCGCTCTATATAAATTATCAGTAGCTTTTTGCTTAATATGTAAAGCTCGCCTTTTAAATTCAAATGACTAATATCATCCTCTTTCATCTGCAACTAATTCATTAATAAATAGCTCGCGGTCGCTGCTTACCTCTGGTTTTCACGATTAGCAATTATTTTTCTTTCTTCGATAAGTTTATTGAACAGATACTTTTGACCTGTTTCTGTCAAACTTTTCATGAAGCAGCTAAATGCTTCCGGACCACGTTTATGAACAAGATTGACCAACATTTGGTTTTTTTCCAGTTGCTTATCCTTTGCCTAAAATTAATAATCAAAATAAATTTTAGCTACTTAAAAAACTTACGCGTATTAAATCTGCTTCATGTGGAGTTAGAAACTCATTTTCTTGAAGGTGAATAACCACTTCATCAATAGTCAAATTCGTGCAAAGAAACGTAAGAGAACTTGTTAGACATTTTCTATTCAATGATTCGTCTTTGAACTCGAAGTCCTCTTGCGTTTTTTCTTGAGCATTGGAGGAAAAAGTATATGTAGGCCTCTGATTTGATGCCATTTTCAAACGAATGTCAGAAACTTGAAGCTATTGGCGATAGTATTGGAGGCCTTTGTTTGAATCATCAACAGTCTTAATGAAATTTAACACTTATAAAATTAGTAGTATATTGTAAAAGAGCACTATGCGCCGTTTTCGTGCTCTGATAACGCATACATATACGCACAAACCGCAAACCTTAACATATAGTGAGCGTTTTTAAGAGTTTACTCGTATGCTCGTGTTATCAGTATGAGACAAATTAAACAAAGATATTGAGGGGACTATCTCAGCAAGCAAGCGCCGCCATGTTTTATTACTGCGCCAAATCAAAGGAAGCAGTCTTCTTGGATGGGTTGACCTCGCTAATGCATAGACTTGCATTCAAAGAGACGCAAGAGGGGTTGCGATTGATTTACTATGAACTTGCATTCTTTTTCTTTTCATTACTTTTAACTGAATGATGTTTAGAACCATTGATTTGTTAGCGTGTTTGTAAAAAATTAAATTATATATATTAACTTGCATGAAATGTTGACTTAAACTCTGACGTAATTGCTATTATTGCGTATAGGGCTGCCGTTTTATAATATGGCACACTTTGTTTTGGTCTAATGAAACAGGAAAAACGACAGAGATGATCAGTTTTGGTTATTCCTGAAAGAGCAAAAGGACATGGCAGTGCAGTTTGCCAAAATAATTAAGTAAAAATCAGATCGCTTTATTCTCTAAAAGTCATAGATCACTAACGCATGAGCGTTCAAGCAAGTGACACGTATTCTCCAGATTACGCCTCGCCTCACGATTCGATCCTTGCAGCTGCTACAGTTTAGCAAACGCATTCACTACAACATCGATGTCACTGTCTTGAATATCACAATGCGTAACTAGACGAATCCGATCGGCATCAAACGGAGAGCACAACACTGCTGGATCCATAGCCTGAACAGAGAGATTCTAGTCTTGAAGCGATGAAAAAAAGCGCATACGCCCAGCTTTTCGCACAACACAGCAGCATCGTTACTGCGCAACTGGACCATGATTATGTTGGTCTGCAGAGTATTCATATTCACCAAAAATTTGTCGGAAGCAAGCCGGTTCAGTTCTAAATGAAAAACGTTCACCGACGAAGCACAGTTTGATTCAAGGAATGGTGAATTTCTCCTTGTGTGGATAGGGCAATAAGTAGGCGAATGTAAGATAATGGGTATATACCGTTCCCACTTTAAAATGAATAGTTTCCATCTTGACTTGACTTGTAAAACGTCTTCTTTGAAGTGTCTTTATTAAAGTGGAAATGGTATATATGGTGTTTCGCATAAAGCATTCATATATTGCCTCGTCTACTAAACATTCGGGCACGCAGCAGATTGAATTAGGGGCTATTTGATTTAAGCTGAAGGTCTTGGAAGTGTTTTAGCCATTCCGTGAATCAATATATGTGTTCAAATGTTATCAGACCAGTGGCAAGACGGACGGCATTGGCGTGGTCGCGAGTAACTGTGTGCACGCCGTTTTCAAGAGCCATGCTTGCGGCCGCCGCCAAAATGCCAGCTTGGCGCCATCCGCCGCCCACCGCCTTCCGCGATCGCCTCGCTCTGAAGTATACGAATGCCAAGTTCGATACAGCTCTTTAATGTACAATACCTCTCGATAAATGCCTTGTCACCGCAGAGGATCGATCCCATCGGTGCGCCGAGACCCTAGCAATGTGAATACTATCAAACGGTTGCGAATCCATCAAGTTACTAACCTTGGAAAAGCACATTTGGACACTGTCGGCATCTGCAACAAGCTTGTCCGCTGAGACGCCCAATGCCACTGCAGCATTGATCAAACGAGCGCCATCAATGTGCACACGGAACCCATACTTATCCGCTAGAGTTCTGACCTATAGTAAACGTGTCATTTGTACAATTTTTGCCAAAAAATGACAGTACTTTTTGCATGTAGTCGATGGTGATGGCGACGCCGCCGCGATAGTTGTGTGTATTTTCGAGACAGAGCAACTGAGTGGTGGGCTGATGGAAGTCGGTGCCGTCGCGCACGGCGGTTTCGATGGCGTCGAGGGCGATGGTGCCGTCGGGCTCGTTGACGAGCGTGGTGGCGCTGACGCCGGCCAACTGGGCGTAGCCCCCCTGTTCCCAGCGGTGCATATGCGCTTGCTGACCGACGATCATCTCCGACCCACGCATCCCGCAGTGCGACATCACTGCCAACAAGTTGCCCATTGAACCCGACAGAACGAACAACGCCGATTCCTTGCCAAAGTACTCGGCGCACTTTCTCTCCAGCTCTGATAACGTTTGGCCTTTTATAGTAGCGGTCGGTGGTGACTCGAGGCGTACCGTTTACGGTCACATCTTCGCCGTAGACGTCGTCGCCCACCACAGCTTCAGCCATCACCTTGCGCATCGCTGGAGATGGTCTCGTCACGGTATCCGATCGCATGTCGACCACCTTGCTCGCGCTAACCACTCTGCCCGGTTGGTATTGTCGAACATGAGTCACCTCGTTAACTGCCGCTCTTAGAATGGCTGACATCGTGTGGCGTAGGGAGAACATTGAAAATAATTAAAGTTCCACTGCCGTGGACAAGAGCAAATAAAGGAGGAAAATAAGAGACGCACAAAAGAAAAGACGAAAGTTGCACTCGTACAGACGAAAGATTGAATGCTCACATGCTGAGCGTGCGCTGGTCGATCGCTTATCACTGCAGTGACGTAAACGCAAACTTTTATCGGCATAGAATTTTATTTCCTAAGCACCGAGGACACTACTTACATTGTATAAAGGAAACAATTAAAATTTTAAATGTTAATTGCCGAAGAGCACATGAGAACAGCGGCGAAGTAACAAAACAGACGACGCAAAGATGAGGCCATCAAATAATACAGGTATTATCATTATTATTATTATCTGAACGATACACACTTGACGCGTGGAACATACTTGGAAGATCCGAGCTAGGATTATGGGTTTCTCCGAGATCCGATACCGGATTTCAAAAAACATACGAGCAGTTAAACATACAAATTAGGATGTCTGCGATGGAGAAAACTGCAGATAAATCCGAGAGCTCGGATTTCGAAGTACGTTCCGCGCCTGGCTCTCTGAGGCCTGTTTCATAAAACTGTTGCAATTACAACTGTTAAAGTTACTAATGCGGAAAGTGGGGGTGATTTGTAACTACAACAGTTGCAATCACAACAGTTTTATGACGTAGGCCCGAGGGCAACTGCACAGAGATTCCTGAGCTCGTCCGAACGTGAAACGACAGCACAAACGTGGGCGTGCGCGAGCAGTGAACGAAACTCAAAGGTTGAGAAGAGAAAGAGACGCAATGGATTGGAAAAGAGATATCACACGTCAGAGGACTGACGATGTCAATGCACGAACGAGGGATGTCGCGAGTTGTGAAAGCTCCGGAATAGATTCAGAAAGAAGAATGCAACTCTGTACAATCAATTCGTAAACACCCAAGTGGTCATCATCAGGCGAATGAAACGCGCACGACGAATCGAAATGTCAGCAATCAACAAGAAGGAAAGACGATAGTTATACATGCAAACTGGAGAACGGCTTGGCCAAAATACCGTACACCTCGTTATTATCTTTGACGCCTTATAATGTTTGTGTCCACGAAAGACGGTGCTCATTAATTTGAAAAAACTGCGTAAATACTAAGATTGTCCGAAAATATGTTTTTGATAGCAGCCAAAAATAAACAAATCTATCAAAGAAAGTATACGGTATTCAGGCAAAGCCATCCTCTGATCCGCTTATATTTCAAAGAATCAGGAGCGTTTGGCGCGAGTGTAGGGAGGAGGCGGATTGCCGACGGTCCCAACATCGTCGAAATACGTCGACGTCGACGACGGCGTGCGATAGTTGCCCGTCGCGTAGATCCTGAAAATAAGGGCGATT
>NIUQ01003392.1:0-17701 GCA_002796945.1 Plectus sambesii
CGGCCTCACTGAAGAAATTGTCGCGCTTCTCGAATTCGGAGCGGACAAAAATACTGACGGATTAAAACCTATACAAGATTTGTTCAGCTGCTGCGGAATAAACTCATTCACTGGCGAGAAACTATTCGGAATGGTTGCATGCCAGGAATCGGTAAGATAATTTAGAGAATCTCTTCGCAATAGAATATGAAAAATTCATGCAATTTGTCTCACTGATCTGTCGTAAGTGTAGCCACTACCTTGTGCGCTGCGTTCTCATCAAGCATTGTAGTCGGCCTCATGGAACTTTTTACTTCAATGTTTGAGTCGGAAACATCATTTAATCAATAATATTTTGATGAACTGAAAACTAAAATTGAATCTTATTTACATATGCGTCAATTAATTAATAATAAACTTTAGGACGTAACATGCACATCGAAAATTACAAGTATCGTGAAAGATGCTCTTCATTTTATCGCTGGAATTTTAATGATTACTATTTACGTATTCGCCACATTGATTTTCCTCACATTTTGCATCAAAAAGTTCATGTCGTTGATCGCTGAACGAAGAAAACGGAGAAGAGTATCAGATTACGCTAAGGGCGTGGATAAACATACGAATATCCCAACGGACGATAAACAGCTCATTCGCAGCGAATCATCTCCCTCAAGAACTCCTGAGCAGGAAACATCGGAATCGACCATGACTACTGTGTAATTCCGATAACTTTGACAATGATCTGTTTTTCTTATGCTCAATCTAAAAGTCACTGAATTGTGAGAGCGATGGGCGGTTTACACACCTTTGTAAATTCGAAGATAAAACTGACGCTGGAAAATGTATATTTCTCCAACATTTACTCTCATATATGGCTATTTCGTTGTATCAGTACTTTGTTTTAAGACTTTGTTTTAAGTATCATTTAGGAACTTTGCAATTAATATGCGTTTATATTATATTTTATGCGAAGTTAGTCATTAGTGGTAATGCAAAATGTGATTATACCTTTAGCATACTGCAAGCATTTCGTAAATATGGTCAATTGGTCCAGGAATGGTTCGCTATGAGTATGCATGCTAAGGAAGATAATCTCTTAGCGCATTACTCTTCAACGTGCATAAAGCAGATTATGATTACCTTAGTTTACGAATAAATTTTTCTTTTTCCGCCAAACTGGCAGCGTCAAATTGGCGCAGATACTTAAAACAAGCACATTTGATTAGTTCTAATGCGTTTTCACTTAATAAGAACACTTTCTTGAGCAAAGAAAACGTTTTTTATTTAAAAAGGGTATTTTTCGTATTAGTCTGACTAGAAAAATGATATGGAAAGTGTCCTTGGTATAATGGAAATGGTATGCAAAACAGTCCTTGTCACTAAACACAGCTTCAAGATTAACAAGGTTGAAAGGCCTTTTGATTGACAGTGACAGTGTTTCAATGCGCGATACATTATATGCGTAGATCTTTGAATGACATTTGGGTGGGATGACGCCCGTCTGCACTTATCTGGCCGTGATTCAATACAAAAGTAGCACACGGAGCTTGCAAATAGTGTACAGGGTGTAACAATGTGTAACAAATAGTGTAACAAAACAATGTGTGCCCCCCCCTAGAGGATGCTTCCAGACATCGTGCGCGTGAGCTCTATATACCATTCGAAAGAGCGTAAAATTCTGTATGTGGGCCTATGTTCTCAGGAAATTTGCTGCAATGCCAAAGGCGGGAGATATGAATGAAAATACTGGGTGAACATAAAGTAAAGATACATGTTTAATGGTAAATAACTTGAGTAAAATGCAATTAAATTTTATGCGGTTTGTTGTATATTGTAGAGCTGTTTCTAGCTTAGATTTTCCTTTTTTAAACATTAAAACTGGTCCATTTTTCGTTATTTTACGCTACTTTGAACAAATAGGAAATTTTTAATATACGCTGATATTGATGGCTAAAACTGTTTAAATGCACTCATTTTTGCTTTTAGTTAAGATTTCTCCATAGCTAGCTGACGGATTCTATTTAAACTTTACACTCTTGTAGAAAAAAGACTTGGCTACAAAATGAGCAGTAGCTCATGAAATTTTGATCATCCTGTGCTGAGATAATTGATCATAAAGAGGATAATATTGAACATGTAGATAGTTCCCTCCTTGTAATTAATTATCTCAGCATAGGATAGTCAGAATTTCATGAGCTACTGCTCATTTTGTAGCCAAGCCTTTATACTATATGAGTGTATATTTTCAGGAGAATCTGTGAGTTAGCTGTGGAGAAATTCTCACTGAAAGCAAATGAATGCATCCCGACAATAACTGATAAATACTCAGTTTTGAAGTTAAAATTATTTCGTCAATGTCTCCCGCCTTTGGCATTGCAGCAAATTTCCTGAGAACATAGGTGAACATACAGAATTTTACGCTCTTTCGAATGGTATATAGAGCTCACGCGTACGATGTCTGGAAATACCCTCTAGGAGGGGCACACATTGTTTTGTTACACCCTGTACACCTATCCGGTTTTGACTGTACTATCAGAAGAAAAGTTTAAATGTGAGTACTTCCCTGCAATGGGAATTCGGTCAGTAGTTCGATGTGGACGCTGATCGGTGTATCAAGAGTTTGAGGAACCTTTACCCCATCTCCTAATGTCCATTCATACAAATAATGGAAGCATATCGCGCCTTTCGAAGCCATGGCTGCAACGTGCGTCCAAGTTTAATCTCAAGTATTCACACTCCTGCACGGGAAAGATCAAACATCCCTATGGGGTAATTTATTGGAGGTTATTGATTACCGGCACACCCCCTCCATCTTTCGGTCGGCAGCGAAAGATCAGCAGAAAATATCTTTGTTGGTCGGAATTTGAGCTCATTTTTAAGCTTCTTAAATGTCAGCTTCTCCTTAAGGAAGCATGCTTCTGCATCCCAGAAAGCTTTAATCAAGTCCGCTATGAGCCAATCAAGGAAAAAGAATTATGCTTTGGAGGCTCAGGGAGTGTACAAACAGTGATGCCACGAGGAAGGGATCCAATGGACGTGTGACAGTTTTTACTCTATTAAAAGAGCTAACGCCAAACGATCTGTCGGAATAAACATAAGGCCAAATTTTTCATGTATGCACTTTCGCTGGCAAACGTAATAAGAATTTCCACAATATAATCAAGTACTCGTGAAATTTAATTCTGATAGCGGCCGCAGCGCACACTTATCAGTAGTTCAATAAAATAGCGCAATAACTTGTTATTTACAGAAAATCGATCGTGCAGCAAAATATTAGGATCACTTTTGGTTCAAAACAGCTTTTCAGTCTTTGTCCGTTCATTTGATAAGAACTTTTGTCTCCTCGGGTGTTTGTTCAGACGATATCATGTGAACAAGTGTCTGCTTTATGCCAAAAGAACGCCACGCTAAAGATGCCTTTTTAGTTCGCTGTTATCGATGTTGCGGTCTTCGGTTCGAGCCTAACGAACATTTTTTCGTATAGTTCATACAGCCGATGACTATTATTATTGTGATAATGGATCTGGTTTCCTTCGTTTCATTCTTTTTTTCTCTGGTTTTTCTGTTGTCCCAAATTTCATTGTCCAACTGCGAGCTTCAAGAGCAATCGAAAAGCAATGGAAAAGAATATTTAGCCGAAAAGAAACAGAAATCATCCAGATTACCTCGTTCTTTCACCGATTTACTCGCTATAGGACCCAGAATATCTGCTTTTACTGTAAGCTTGTCAACTTTACAACTTGATGTCTTTAACACAATATTATTCAGCAACATTGTCTTTATTTTTATTGAGGAAGAGACTGTTCAATTAAAAGCGACAACGATAATTGCAACGAAATAATCTATGATGAGGGAATACATAAAAAAATTTTATTTAAAAATATTGTAGTAATAATCGTTCTGATAGCGACTGAGGGCAGATCGGTGACTGATCGTTTACGACTTTTGCCAAAAAATTTGACCAATCACAATAGCGACCTCCAGTTTGAGTACAGCAATTGCGAATACACCAATTCTCCAAAACCATTTACTGATTATAGGGCTGACAGCAATATTAGACTGAATAGAGCCACGAATGTCAATTTAACAGTCTTCCCATATTATGATTCAATTGATAGCTACGGTTCCTCAAACATTTTCGATTTCTTGAGATATGAATCGAGTATAGGTTGAGCTTTGCGTTCTATGTTCTATTAGCATAAGCTACAAATTTTCTTTATCCATGATAAAAATGCGCTGTCGGAATAGAGTCTTTCAGCAACACGCCAACATGACAAAGGAAAGCATGCAAACAGCCTTCGACGAAATTGATACCAAGTTTAACGATTTAAAAGATCAAATCGACGAGCTGGAGTCGAATATTAATTTAAGAAACACTCTGCGAGACGCTCGCAGCACCCTAGATAGCGCTCATTTCGTCTTCGCTGCCCTGAAACTCCACGTGGTGCACAATGAAACTTCAGCTAGAATGGAAGTCAGCGAACAATGTCAGCTGCACAGTCCGAGAAATTCACTGATTGCCCTGAAAAATCGAGCGACGACGACGCCACGATTATTCGATGAAATTTTGACCGGTACACATTATGCTCAAGTTCTATTCGAAAAAATATCGAGGATTTGGCTGGAAGAAGCGGGATTATGCGCACTTCTTGCACAGGTAAATAAAAAGGTTTCTTATATATCACTTTGTGAGTTCTCTACAACCTGGAACAGAAAGCAGTTGAAGATGCTGTTCGACGATCAGAGAGAGATATGCTCAGCAAGCGTGCCCCATGTGATACATATCCTTTATATTGGTATACGGGAGATAAGGAGGGGAGGGTGCAAAAATGTACGCTTCTTCCCGTGTTTGACCGTCGACGACTACCGTGATTTTTTCCTCCTGTTTGATGAAAACTTGTCACACTGGTCTAACCCAATTGTCTAAGAAAGTTTACTGTACACGCTTCTACGCAAACGCTCTGACGCAATTTGTTTAAGAAGTGGCAAGGCCGAATCCAACGCGGGTGGCATTATGGCGTAGCGTGTGGCGTGTAATTACGGTACTCTTAGACAATCGGGTCACACGGTCACACTAAACAGTTTGAAATTGTTTAGAGCCAAGTAGGCGGAAGCGGCTATATATTAATTATGTAAAGGTTTCGATCAAAACAAATCTTAAGCTAGGTTACAACATACCTACTACAATCTGGGGCCAATTTCATGAAACTAATGTAGCTGTGAAATGTGGAAAAATGTTCACATTTCTGCACTGTCATCACACATTTTCACATTTGCCGGTTTCATAAAACTGGTGTAACTGTGAAATGCCAATGTGAAATGTGACTGTAGTCACATCCGACATAATCACATTTTTCTCTGTTTCGGTTTCATAAAACTAGCTGTTTACATTTAACAGTCACATTTCACACCAGTATTTTACATGGCGAAGTAGGGATGTAGACTGNCGTAACTCATTTCATTGGAAAATGGTCACACTACCGTCTTTAAGGCCATATCAATTTAGGGCAAATTTCATATTTGATTACGGTGTACCGTACTTTGTCAATCGAAATTATATTTAGCGCATTAGGACTCAAATCATCTAACGGAGCAAATGCGAAATTAAAGGGCAAATGTAATTGTAGCTACACTTGCACATTTTCCTTTATGAAACTGATAAATGTGAACATGTGAATACATCCGATGTGTAATGTGAAATGTCATTACATTCACATTAGTTTCATGAAATTGGCCCCTGGGTGAGTTTGGCAGGGTGGTAAAACTATCACAACAGCTTTTGCTAGATTATTGGCATATATATTCCAAAACGCTTCCCTTAGTTCAACGCTTCCAATTGATCGACCCTACATTTTGAATGGCTTAACTGCAGTATTAGGAGGCGACCATGCTACGTTTTTGTCGTATAATGCTGAAGTTGAAGTGATTGTATGAAAAGATATAATTAGTTCTTGATAACTGCATATAGTGCTCTACAGAACCATGAGCAGCGTAAATCACATCAAATACTTTTGGATAGGAATAAGTCCAACACCCTATTCCAGAAGAATGCACAATACTGTCATATGCCATCAAATCAACAAGTTCTTGATATCACATTCAAAGCAATTTAGGAATGCGATCGAATTCTCCACCACGGTGCATCGTCCGCTTTAGAAAAAGGAAGAGAACGAGCAGCAACCGAAAATTTGCGCTTCATTCAAGACGCATATCAGGCGGCTGGCCAGAAATTGATTGAAAATTATAAATACGCTGTTGCAGCGGATATACGAGAGGCATTGAGAATACTAGATAGTAAGGGATACGGACGTAAGCAAGTAAGTCGATTTTTAATGAATTGCTTGTTCAAGAATCTCTTTAGGTCCAAATTACTACTGTTAACCGTCTAAAATTTCAAGTAAATTCGATATTTAATGCTCAGTACACAATTTCAGATATGAAACAAAAATTTCTCGAGTTGTGTATTGTGTATTGAGTGTAGAGATAGTTTAGAGTAGCAGACCCTTGAAGTAGTATCTCAGTTGCTTCCACTTCATATGCTGTGTAGTGGTGATGATAAATGAAATTAATTACTTATATTTTCCTTAAAAAAGCCATGCTAAGCAATAATTAGGCTGTATCATCACATTTGCCATCAATGCATTCACTCCTGATTTAATAAATTACAATAATTCCAGACGGCTCACTTTATACACAATCATCTGTCGGCCAAATATTCGTTTCGCGATT
Organism: Plectus sambesii; assembly: GCA_002796945.1. Classification (NCBI taxonomy): domain Eukaryota; kingdom Metazoa; phylum Nematoda; class Chromadorea; order Plectida; family Plectidae; genus Plectus; species Plectus sambesii. The sequence goes on from NIUQ01003392.1 coordinate 6,712, forward strand.
GGGCTGTTATGGTGTACAACCGAATTGAGTTCAATCAGAACGTCGTGCACGCACACGAAGGATCGATGGACAACTGGTTCTTTATCGTGTACAGGAGACATACTGTAATTGCGCACAGTTCGGACAGCTCCATGAACTGTAGCTTTTTTGAATCGAAATTCACTAATAAAACACTGCGCAGTTTTATGAGTCCAGGTCAGGATATTTTTTTATCCTCATATTACAGCCTCGTTTGGAAGCACTGCAAAACAGACAGCGAAGACGAGTGCAAAGTGTCAATTTTATTCTGTCCGCAAATAAGTGATAGATCGTGATCGGGAAGATTTGGAGATGAGAAGATTATGAAGTTAAGTGAGCATCCGTGCAATTGAGCTCGAAATTTCGCATATTAATTTTCACATATTCTCATAGGTGTACGCTGGGAACTGCGCAAATCTAGAGAATCAACCTTCCCCAAATATTCTGGGCATGAATTCGTTTGTCTTTTCATGATGATCTTGATTTTTGGGTGATTCGTTTTGAGGATGAAATTCGGCTTTATTATGCGTGCTACTAATATATGTAGTAAGCAAAAGCTTTCTCGCACCATGAATTACACGTTAACCATGTAAATGATATGATTACGAAGCGCATTTTATCTCTCTCTCTTTTTACAAAGTTAGCAGAGCATGATCGGCAAATAACTTGAAACATTTTTCAAGTTGAATTTATTTTAGATGAATACACGGATATGCTCAATCATGAAGGTCAACTATACAATGATATTAGCACATTACGCCGTATCTTTCAAGAACACACTCTGCCGCAGAGTTATTTCTTCAGCGTTATTCGATATCAACCAAGTATAACTGTAAAAAGAGGGAGACGCTTTCATTATTTCGAACACTTACGACATCCGGAAACGGGAGACGCAGTAAAAACGATTTTAATCGGATGGTGTTGAATAAAGTACTGTTTCGTAATTTCATTTTTGAAATACTCCAGATTTCTTTATGCGCGGTCTTGGTTTGTGTTATGAGGTTTGAGCTCCTTGCGGCCGAGCCATCCGGCCTCAATGATGGCATAGGCCTTATGCAATCGCTAGAATAGTCCTCAAACTTCTGGGTTAGCATGGCCAACGCCACCACATGCCTGTGATATCAAGCAAAGAAATTCAGACAACGCGCGATATTATAATTAACGGTTACTATGTTCCTATGTGTAGTTATAATAATAATAGTAAAATAAATAATAATGACTGACATACTACATCTGATGCAATCTAATGAAAATTTTATAACACTTGTAGCACTTTGATGTTCCGACAGTAATAGTTTTTTAAGCACATTGCACTACTCGAGATCAATTCCAATTTGAAATTGCATCCACATTTTCGACTTTAATTTTTTTTGCAGAATTTTAAATATTTTAAACTTTAAACAGCGCTTGTAGCGTATAGGTTCTAAGTCGCAAAAAAGATCAATAAATCATTCATTCTGCACCTATAAAGACTACCAACACTATAAATTCCCAAAACCTTCAATCAATAATCATCATTAATCGTTTCGAAATCAGCATGACAGAAAAGAAAAGAGTATTAAATTTTTCAAAGAGGATCGCGTCCTACACCGTGAACTATGTGCTCATATACATTATAACGACATAATAAGCCAGATGAGTTCGTAAATGAACAGGAACTAGTTACGGTCGTCAGCACTCAATTAATGGCGTACCAGTGACGCATTTGGCTGACGGAAGTCCTATTGCGCCAGCTCAGCCATCCATGATATTCAAGTTGTTTACATCGAATCCAAATTTGGATGCGTGGGAATGGAAAGAGCGTGCCATGTGCACTGAAAGTTACAGTTAGCAGTAATTATAAGCGTACTTGTGGTCCATACATGGAGGATCTATGAAGGGATCGATGAATCGATAATTTCTCTCGGGCCTTCGATCGAACAGAAGGAGAAATGTGACCAAATCCTGTTGTTGACCAATGTTAACATGGATTGAACTTGGACGCGAACACGATGCAGAGGTTCTTACAATGCAATCTTCATCTCATGGGGTAAGGGATGTGCATGCATAATCTCACAGTGCGATCTGTGCTTTGACAACTCGGAAGTCGAAAATGCTCACCATTAGGCCGAACAAGTTTAGAGCGGAAGAGAATCGCTGATCACTCCGGAACCACATGCGCGACCGTTGATCGCTCTGAAAGCTCGTGCGCAACCGTTCCCGTTTTTCTAACGGCCTCCAAATTTGATTGGGCGAGCTCGAGCAAAGTACACGCAATCGCTACTTAATAGCTATGGCTGGATGTTGTTATGCACTCGATTAGGACCTAATAATAATAACGCATTGTTACGGTACTCTGATCTATGTACGTCAGCAGCAATGCATTTAATTTCCAATTGCGCAATTGGTCCAGTTTTTCTGACGCACGTGTAGATAATTAGTTAATGTAAATGAGTATAAATTAAAAAGGGAAAACTGATAGGCACTATATCGAACCGAATCAGTTATTCTGTCCCTTCATCCCCCTTGGAAACACTCTGGTGTTATACCTTCATCGATCGTTCACCTCTCCACAAGTGCGGTAAGCATAAGCTCGTTGCTGGCCGGTTTCGTCGCCGTGACTGGGTGGATCATGGGTACTGTAATTTGGGGGCCAGTTAATCGAAGCTTTGATAAGGGAAATAGTGCAATCCGAACCATGATAAGAAATGGGACGTTGGAAATATCGGACACCTTTCGACAGTTTAAACGAATTGATCTCAAGATTTGTCGAACGCTTACGGATTCGATAGTACGAAAAACTGGGATTGTAAAAGCTGAACAAGGGAGCGTTTATGCAAAATTATGAATAGGCTTCACTCACAACGCAAGCCTTTTCTTGGGATACAAAAGGTTCGAGTGGAATATTCAGACTAGTGAAAATGAATTCCTCTACACCCACTTCCCACCCCACTCTAACTTTTCTTTTCCACACGAGCATTCACCTTGGGCTAGACTCCATTGTCAAAATTCTGCCTTCAAGTTCAACACCCTCCCAGCATATGAATAAAATGACAGATTAATTTAGAATTCCGAAACATGCACGCCCTCGGAGCTGTCGCATTCATTGCTTTCTGCGCGATCCACGCAGCTATCGGCGCAGATGCGCCTAAAGCTGTGGTACTGATTGATGTCAACTACTCCAAGGTGAGGCCAACTTTAGCTCAATAAGCGAACAGAACAGAATGTAAACAGTTTATATGTTTAGATCAAGAAAGCGTTTCCGAACACGTCTGACGCAGATCTGCTTAGTCGCCGAACCAAGCTTGAATCGCTCAACGCAAAAGTCGTGAGCAGTATAAAAAAGGTGCGATACTTTTCAATACATTTTACATCTTTTCTACGGATACCGCTTTGTGCACAGGGAACGAAAGACGTGTCTAAGAAGTATGATGTCCTAGGCCATAACTGGCTGCTGCTAGGGGTAGAGCGATGAAATTCATCAGTGTACAGTTGTCCGTATTTTGAATAGCAAATCGTTATAATACAGAGTGACAGAGAATATCTTTTGAGGAGGGTTGTAACGAACCTTTTCACCTCTGCTGATGAGCGCTCATAGTTAACTCCATTATTTTAGCATTCACCGTACATAACAAGCATTTAAACTTACGCTGTGACTTAGCAGTATCTGAGGTAAACAATATCAAAAGAGTAATAATGGGCTCGCTGGTCCATCCTGTTCCCTGAGAACGTAGACAATTGAACTCGTTCAAATAAGTATCGCATAACTACGCTATAAACTCAAAGTTAGGGCTGAAACAAGGTGGGTCTTTGAAAAGAGGGAAAATAAACATTAAGAACGATCCGTTGTCTTCAGATCGCAGCTCCACTCAACGTGCCCAAGAACCCCAAGTTTGACAACAGAGCCGGAACTCCACCAGAAATTTCTGCTACCAATCAAGACCTCGCACCCTACCTCTATGAAACGGACATAGTACTGACCGAACAGCAAATGAACGAAGCTGTTGCCAACGCTCGCAAGAAGCGAAAGGCTGTCTCGTACACGTCGTACAAATGGCCAACAAAGGCTACAGCAGTCATCCCCTACTTCCTCGCTGCAAACCTCAGTATATTTATTTAACTTATTCGAGAAAAAAGAAAAAGCAGTTTGTGACTGTATTCTTTAAGCTGCCCAGAAGATTGCGGTTATCCAAGCGGCGCTCCAATTCTGGGAAGACAACACATGCCTCAAGTTCCAATTGAACGCAGCGGGATCCAACTCGCTGTTGTTCTTCAATGGACCAGGATGCTACTCGAATCTCGGAATGATTGGCGGCCAACAAGGCGTCTCCATCGGCGACGGATGCCAATATGTAAGAATAAGCCAGTAACATTTGAAAGGGACATGTGTGTGAGAACAGCGCCCTCACTTCAACGCTGTTTCAATCCACCAATTAGCGCGGCCGTTTAGTATGGCATTACGGCTCACGAAATCGCCCACGCCCTCGGATTCTGGCATGAACAGTCTCGCTACGATCGTGACACCTACGTGAGCGTCAACATCGCCAACGTCCTCCCTGGCGCTGAAGGAAACTTTGACAAGGCCACTTCTGCTCAAATGAACACCTACAGCGTTCCTTATGATTATGGTATGCGATGATTGAAGATTTATCAGGATAACGAAATTGCAAACAGGCAAATGGCTGCAGATGAAAGCAATTCGGACAATTTTGTTTCTTCAGTGAAAATTCAACTTTTCCTTCATTTAGGCAGCGTGATGCACTACCGCTCTGACGCATTAGCAAAGAACACGTCGATTCCCGTGCTCATCGCGGCCGATCCGAGATACCGCCAGACCATGGGTCAAAGACGAGTACCCTCCTTCCTTGACGTGCTCACGATGAATCGACACTACGCCTGCGATGGTATTAACTTAAACTTTACTTATTCCTAATATAATCTCTTACTTCAGCGCTGTGCACATCGTACTCAACCGTTTGTCAGAATGGCGGCTACAAGGACCCGAACAACTGCAATCAGTGCAAATGTCCAGCATCTTTTAGTGGCGCATTCTGCCAAATTTTGGCACCGGCGGAAAACGGCGTTTGCGGCGCTTCTTTGACAGCGACGACAGCCTGGCAGAGCTTTTCGGCTACCGTTGGCACGACAAGTACAACAGACCTTCCCACAACTTGCTACTGGCATTTGAATGTACATTAAATATACTAATACTGCTTTCCACGTGGGGAGAATCACCTTGTATTTATGCTCATAGTTTCTTTTCTTATATCACACCCTCTTCAGCTCCGGTCGTTCAATAAGACCCTATCCAGCAGAAATGTCTCCAAAAATTTGAACCATACATCTGACGTTTAAAGCATGCATGTTGAATATTGAGCAAATATGTCGAAATCTTAGGAAAAATAATCTCCCCCAAGGCCCAACTCTGTGCTCTTGTAGAGCATAAGCAATAATTCGGCTCTTTCAGTCGCCAGCAGGAACAACAATGGAAGTGAATGTGACGCTCACCGGCGGTAGCTGTGACGCGGGCTGCTTCTGGAATTCCGTGGAAGTCAAGCTGGACAACGACTACACGAAGACTGGAATTCGGTATATATTTTAACATTTTTAATGCTCAATAACAGTTTATCGAGAAAGTGAAATTTAGCCACTGCTGTCTGGCCGACTATTCAGGCACTCCATATGTTAGTACGACTAACAAGGTACCCGTCATCGTCTATGGCAACTACCGAACATCATTCACCATTCAATATCGAATAGGTAAGATTTTCGCGTTGTCTCCAAAAGACCATTCGAAAATAATATCCACGTGTATCACTAAAAGTCGCAAGAATTTCGTCTACCAACAGTCCCACTTAAATGAACAATCCGACAATGACATTCTATTTTAAATTCAGTCCCTGTGACAACAACAACAACAACGACTACCACAACCACGACTACTACTACTACTCCAACCACTACGACTACAACACAGTCTACTTCCTGTCCCAGTGGACAGCTTTACTCGACTCGCACGAACAGTTGTATTGGACAATGCAGCCTGCTGTCGAATGTTGCAAGTACAACCTGGACGCAGTTTGTCATGTCAACCACCACTACTCACTGCTACTGGAAAGTGTTGGTAAGTAATAAAAGAAAAAAAATGAATCGACCCATTCCAACCTCTTTTTCACCATAATTCTTCTCTCTTGCTACGTAAGTCGCCACCGTTGCACTCAGTTTCATCAATGCTGAGTTCAAATATGATGCAAGAATGAGAAAATGGAAAGCGATCACTTTTGTTTATCTCTTTCGCATGTGTCAAGTTCGGTTGTTTGCACATATTGATCTTTTTATAGGCACCTGCTGGCAAAAGACTCGAATATACCTATCCCGCGTCGTCGACAAACATCTACACTGAATGCAATGCTGGTTGCACAAATACATCCGTTCAAGTCAGCGACAATTTCCAAACGCTCGGCACTCCGTAAGTGAAATGTTAATGCACCGTCTTTAAAACAATGAGCCCGAAACTGAGAGCATTGAAAAATGATCGGCTCCCACTACTTGTGACGTCATCATTTCAGATTGTGTTGCGTTGCCGATTTTCCTTCTCTACAAGGCACAACTACAGCTAATCTACTTGTGGTTGTTCTGTATGCCAACAACGAGGGGCGAGGCGTTAAATATACCGCGAGAGTGCGATCCATCTAAACACCCACTACGAAAACTGTCGCGCCTGCCTGTGTCACGAACGCGATAGATTGATCAGTAGTGTTCGATGACCCAGTGAATTTTACTCAGGTTTTACTTAACAATGTTAGGAAGGTAATCAAATGTTAAAGATTGTTTGCGGACTGACGCTTTTGTCGTTACTCACTTAAAGAACCGTTATCACATTTCTCGCTTTGCACCTTTATTTAATTCGATGAAGTCGCTTTCTTGCAAGAGTATGGTGAGGGATTGCTTTGCTCACTGGAATTGTTTTGCTCACAATATTCCCATCTGTATCGTCATGTCTGCAACATCTGTTGATTAGCAAATAAAGAGATTCTGTGCGAGAAAAAAGAAAATCACAACAATTTCACAGTAGTCAGCACTAGTTCAATGCACAGGATTATTTTATTCCGATATGCGGGCCTCGGTTTGTGTCCTTCAGTAGCAAATTACAAAGTGACACGCTCATCATGTTATGCCGAATTCGGCCTTCTCAGCGGAAACGTGCCCGATTACTATATTCCTTCTACGATGTGGTGTCCAAGTGCAGTTCTACTGTCATACGTAATAATTCGTTACTCTGGCACCCAGTTTTAACAGGTCTGCCACATTTTCTTCAACAATAATGATCAAACTGATTTATAAAGGGTGTCGTTGAAAATGGCCTTAGTTTAGCCGCTTGTGCAGGTTGAAAATTCATATCAATACTTTGGTGTTCAGTTTATCTACTTCTAACCAAGTTAGTATTATTCTTTTACCACGAGTATATTTACCACAGTTGACCTTAACATGCTCATATCTTGCAACGATATATGCATACACGTATCACTATAATTAAATTACATCAAAATACAGCAGTTTCTGCGATTATTGTGACGATGAGCTGCAGAGGCTGTTCCATAGGAACCTTCACAGCAATTGGCATCACAGCCGCAGCCTAGATAGATCTTCTGCCGTCCAATTCGATCGCAGCAGATGCAAAGAAGCAAGTTTGTATTGCAACCGTCACCGTTCTCCTTCAGACAGCACTTGCAACAGTCTGCGTCGTCGAGTATTTCCGTCTTCGACGTTGTTTCTGATATGCCTTCATCTCGATCGCAATCTCCAATCATGAATGACTGAAACGCAGCAGTTGAAGATTTTCGATAACATTAATAGATTATATAATTCTTATCATGTTCTTATGATGTCAGTTTGTAAAAAATAGTGTCATGATATCATGCTCTTTTGTATGCAAGGATATGTGATTTGACAATAATATATTATCGTCGATTGATGATATCTTATTATGTCTGTTGTGAAATAGTCAAAATATTATTATAGATATCATATTAATTGATAAATGATATTAATGCGATGTGATAATGATAATTTATTAATAAACGATACATCATTATTCTTTCATTGAACTCAAGTCACATTTTGAAATCGTGAGAATATTTCGAAAATTCCGTTCATCGCTTACATTTTGAAAATCCAATTCATTAGTGTTAGCTGCTCTCTTCATCAAGCTCATGGAAGCGTGAATAAATACGGATAATCGGCTAAATATAGAATAGTGTTTTCATTGTGAACTTTTCATTCGGGCAGACAAACAAGAAGCTTGCATTCCGCGAAAACATGAAAAAACTGTTAAGCTGCAGCCAAAATATCAATGCTACGCTATTAAGAAATCAGTTTTGCAATAGTACTAATTGCTTGAAAAATTCAATTAGTATAGTAATTTGAAAGAGTACTACATGGATATGGTCTTAATTCGCTGAAAGTTCAATCATTAGTAGTAATAGTTAATTAAATTTTCGAATGAATTGGGATAGACGAGTCTTATCTTAAAGAGGATAAAAAGGACAGCCTATTTTGAGTGAGTCATACACATTTGCAACTAATTGAAACCGAACGAAATTTAATTGTAATGTTGCATTAGCAAGTTGGCGTCCAGAACGTTCCGCATAATTTGTTTAGTTGTTGACTAATCAAAACACTGAGAGCACACCTTCATCACACTGAGATGCAGTTTTAACAGTGAAGAAAGTAATTTCATTAAGCTTACATCCTAAGATAAATCAAACATTTTTTAGAAATTCTTATGGATCTTGCGTTAAAGAAAAGCACGCTTTGTCGAATAAAAAGGAAGGCGACGCGATTAATCCGGGATTCGAGATAACTGGTTGTTAATGCCGGTCTTTAAATTAATCTGCTCATAATTTTCTTGAAGTTAACCTAATAAAGCTGAAATTCGATGGAAATGAACGAGTTGAAACAACGCAGTGCAAAAGGTTTGTCATTAGATATTGATTTTGCTAACGATGTCTCTTTGTTCAGACGAAGACGTGTTTTTACCCTCGAGATCAGGGGGATCGACCTAATTTAATTGAATAGTTACGAACGTCACATAAAATTTAAAAATTACTATTACTAGATGAAAATCAATCAAAAATTGCATATTAACTGAGAGTAAGAACAGAATATTATGGCAGTTTCAACTCTTCAAACGACTTAGCTGAAGTTTGGTTTGCAGGATCTGTGTAACATACTGCACTTTTTGGAGCTTCACAATCATAAAAGCGCTTTTAAATTTAAATTTAAATACGATTTCGGCAGTTATTAAGTTTAAAATAAACGTTTCTGTCGTTTAGTTGACAACAACCTCGAAACAATTTTAAACTTGAAAAAGACAACAATGTTCTTACCACTTCTTCTGTCTCGTCGTCGGAAGATTCAGCCATAATCGCCGAGACTTCCCGGCTTTCTATGCTCTTCTCTCCATTGCAATAAATTTCGGCATGAAGCATGTCTTTGTTAATAACATACGCTCCGCTCGCTCCATCTCGTTCGTCCATAACCTCTATTGAACCGTCCTTTTTGGCTGAATGAACTGCACACACTATAACTTGTTTCCAGGCAACCTCGACATTTCCTCTCCTCTCGCTCGGAGCCGGCTTGCGCTGTGCTAATCACTCACTAGGTCTCTTTCATATCATACAATTATTAGCTAGCTAAACGACCATTACGTCATTGAATCAAGGGTTTCGGGGAAGTCAGCGTCTGCGATATTAGTCGAGAGTCGTTTATTTAATTCTGTCACGCGGTGCGAGACCACAGGCACGCCTGAGGCATTTGGAAATGCCTTTAGGGAAGCAAAATGCCAACTAGTAAACAGCACAAGCAGCATCGCCTCGTACATATCTACATCCTAATAATGACGCTATCAAAATCAAATGGCACACTCTCCAGTTAGCTGAGCACATTCTCCAATCTTAATCAATACGAAAAAACTCTTTCTTATAATTATTATGTGACTGTGTTTAAGTAAATATAGTACATTTACATAATGATCGTACAGCTTGCTCCGCTTATGTTTCCAATGTAACGTTTTTGCGAATAAAAATGCGTACCTAATTCTAACTCTCTTCTTCACATTTTTCCTCACATATGCTATTTACATGATTTCAACTTCACTGATTTCAACATTAAGCATGCTATTTTATGAGTATGCAATTAGTACCAAGCAATCTTGTCGGTCTAATTTTGCAGTATAAAAACTTTATTGAATTCTGCTGAAAAAATCTGCTCTGTTATTGTCATGGGAACGTTGAGAGCAAAGATGAGTTAGGTGAAAACGAACCGTTCCTGGTCGCACTGTGATGTTGTTTACGCAAGCAAAATATTTTATCATATATTGCGACCATGGGGTTTGTTACCTAAACAGCCATTGAGATGCGCAAACTGTCTCTCGCTGTTTATCTTTGGCGTCAGTCTGAATCACACTAAGCTGAGTCATTCCTATTCTTCTTTGCCGAACTCGAACGCCGCTTTATGCAGAAAATAAATTTGGCCTCGAATATCTACCGCAAGGTGCATTACTAACTTCTGCTGCCAAATAATGGTCGTCAATGTTATTCCTTCCATCGTCCTATTGCTTTTTCTTGAGCGTAAGTACTTGTTCATCAATAAACATTTTCAGTACTGTTAGTTCTTTAACAAAACTCAACTTCCATTTGCCAAATTTGCAATAATATTTTCAGTTTTCGGTAAAAAAATAATTTCGATTGTAATTGCGGCAGCTAAGTGGAGCATAGAGTTATGGAATTTTATTACGACTTTGCAATTTGCAAAAACTTATTATTATCGCAACTTTGCAATCATTTTTAATAGTGACCTCTGGGAGCCACTGCGCAAATATTATGCTCGATGCTTTACATCATGTCTATTCGTTTATCTGGTTTAGATGTTGCTAAATGTACCTCGGACCAATCAAATTTTACCACATCAACGACCAATCATAACCACTATT
>NIUQ01003393.1:0-17664 GCA_002796945.1 Plectus sambesii
GATGGCAAATATTTGCCATGTTTTTTGGAAGGCGGGGCAAGGCTGTCCCCGCGGCGAACAAAAAACCGTCGAACGCGTGTTTTTCAAGGAGCTCGTGTTCGCCAACGACTTGACCATTTCCGATGACAAAAACACACAATTGTAGAGCGAAAATTCCTCTTTCTTCTCATATAGAAAACATGCAAAACAAAATGCAAGAACATTATTTATTTTCTACCCAAACTTTGCCAATTTTTCAACGGCGCGGAGTTGCACATTCTTGGTTGTATGTGTTCTTGGCATAAGTAAAGAAATTTTCCCGTTTTAAGAGGACGTTTTCAAATTAAATCAATACGTATAATGTCTCTTTTAATTTGATAAAGTCCTCCTTTCAGTGAAAAGTCTCCACATTAAAGTGAAAAAGGTATTAATTTTTTAAAAATTTCCATTTTTCATGTCAACACAGTTAGATTATTCGCATTTTTTGGTTAACTATTCAAGTGCATTCCGAAATTCAACCAATTGAAACTAATTTAAGTCAATCGATAGCTTATTTTTCAGATCATGCACAACTTTGGGATCCTTGCAAAGATAGACGTTCTTCGCAATAAATTTTTATATTCTCTGATTGTTCTTTGACGTTTTATATGATTACTGCGCGCAGTTACGATAGTCGCAAAATTGAGCAGTGAACAAAAAACCGTAATTCTATCTTTTCTTTTGCGCGAATTGTAATTTTTGTATATCATTTCATTGGGCCGGTTTCACATCGCGTACTTTAGCTAAAGTCGTACTTAAGGCCTATCCTTTATCATTGCGTTAAGTCCGACTTTAGCTAGAGTACGCGATGTGAAACCGGCCCATTGTCTTAAGCAAATTGTGAGAATGCAGACTAGCAGGTCATTCTTCGTAAAATAGTTATATTTTCATCCGCGTAAGCCTGGTATAACTCTGCCGGCCGCACATATTTTTATGAACATATCATAGGTACCTATATCCCAATTTGTATACTTGAATGGCGTGCCGTCTATCCATGTCCATTTTGACCCGAAATTGCTTGCGCCAATCCAATATTCACTAAGAGTGGGAACTCCATGTGTATTCTGGATAATTGCTAAAAAATTTTAAGTCAAAAATCATGCAACGCAAAAATTCACCATAATTCATTGCATATCGTAACTTTTGCTTTCACTTCTGTTGTTTTTGCACACGAAATTTTTGTCGTTGCGCTAAATTTCGTTAAACTTGCACTTGACTTTTTTGCGAAAGTGACGAAACTGGGTATAAGGATGGTGAAAATGAATGTGTGCTGTTCATATTAGACCGACCAACTTGATTGACACACCTAATGCCTCTCTCATAAAAAGTTTTGAGAATTGAATAATTAAGTGACAAATCAGCGTGGTTATCACTGCCTTATCATAGGCGAAATTGGCACTCAGGTGGCACCGACAGCTAACGTCTCGATTTTTAAAATTCAACAGTTTCCTACAATACATTTTATGTCAAAAATTTTGCATGGCACACCCATATCTTTTCGAATTCGCGTCGATTAATTCTAAGGCTTCTGTTCGTACATCAGAATAGAATAGTTTTCTTTATCGACAAGGCTTAATGTTGTTATAAACCAACCTGACACTTCCATGTTTTCGTAAGCGTCCGAGATTGAGACAAGCTATGCGTTAGGAGCTAGGCTTTTACACGTGTTTTCCGCATCAAACCAAAACGTGAGCGTTTTAACTGGCAGATAGCAGGTCGTTGAGCTCAGCGTAGAAGGGAACCAGTCTGAGCTTGGGCAGTCGCAAGAACCGATGTTGATGACAGCGAGCAAAGCAGCAAGGAAGAAATAGCGCTGCATTGCCATAGTACCTGTACTTCATTAGTTTTCACGTAACTTTTATTTATACATATCTTGCAGTTCAATTTACGAACTCGATATCAAGGCTTTTAAAGTTCGCTTTTCAAGCCTGAGTCTGCCTGACAGTTAAAAATGAGGTCTGTCTTTGACAGAATTCAACACTTTTGATAATTTTTGCCGCATATGAACAAGTTTTCATCCCCTTGAGAGTTTATCAACCCACATTACAACATGAGAGTCTTCCCACCTTACAGAAGACTGAGAATAATCGCTTACCGTGACTTGGGTCAATAGACAATGAAGCGAAGTAATGATAAGTGTTGTTTAGCACAAAAGGAATCCTTTTATTGCTGTCTTGTGCGACATTGCTTACGTAAAGCACTGGGCGTAGTTCGGCAAATTGTATGTTGTTTGGTACTGTCAGCTGGTTGTACAATACGAGTTCACAGGGTTGATGATACTGCGAAGGGCGAGGAGATAGCCTAAGAGAAAATGCATATGTACTTAATATCGTTTAATGGTTGGGTGGAATAAAAACTAAGTGATCAAACAATCAAATGCACACTACTAAGCAGAAAAATTGCTCTTTCTTTTGCACCATATAAATTCATTACCGCTGCGTGCGAGAATACTTTTCTCATCTCATTGTCCTTGATTTGGCTTAATTATGCATGAAACCGGCTATACTTTTGCGGTTTATCATCAAATAAATATCTGGGAACGAGGCTGAATCGAAGATGTCATTAGGAACTTAGCTTTGAGACAAAATAAAATTTTAATGAAGCAGAACAACTTTAGCAAATATGCAATTCGAATACAATGCGTCACAATCTGCCAATATTAGGTTCATTCGGAAAAATAATTTAACATTGCAAATGAAGGAGTCAGGCAAGCAACGTAACCAAATAGTCGACGTTTTAGTAGCAAATATAGTTCCTTACTTTGAAAATACGCAGTTAAAGAAATAGTCGAAATATATGGCAACCCCTTGCATACAAGCCAGTAAAACAGGTCTAAAAATGCGAGAAAATCAAGTCCGATCCATAAACCAAGAATGCCACCAAATTCGCTAATAAATTCCGTCATCGTGTACTTGTCTACTTCTTTAATACTGAGGTAATCAAATATGTTAATGGTAAGACTGACCTTGGTCACGTAATCTTCCTTCCATTTTCTGTCCCTGTTTGCTTTACCTTTAAAACTTGTGCGCTTGCACTGTAAAACGCTGCTAAATTCGCAGAGATCCGCGTCACTTCCAAAACCTGGTAAAAGTTGAAAATACAAATACCAAGTAAAATTCCAAGCGTTCCTCCTAACTTAATGACGTGAAAGACATCTAATTGCGCTAAAGAAAGATAAAAAATGTCGCTGAAAAATAATTAGCAGATTTCTTGCTTCGATTTATTTTTACAGCGATCGAAAGGGAACAGCGCGTAGATCGTTATCGAAAGAGACGGTACTGTACAGCGATCGAATGAAGACAGTTCTAACTGAGCGATTGAGCTGTGACAGTAACAAGAGAACGAGCAAAGGAAGCACTACCACGAGAACGACCAAATGAAGACAGCTATAACTGAGCTATTGAACTGCGACAGTAATAAGAGAACGAGCAAAGGAAACACTATTTAGTATAATTTTTGGACTCCATCGAAACCTCTCAATTTGACGAAGCCTGTGTAGGTGTCATCTTCAGCTCTTGGCCAGTCTTTCAGGCAGGTCTTCATGGGGCAGTGCTTGTCCGCGATATCGTCATCAGTGTAACTCTCGACACACCGCTTGCACCCGACGATATATCCTCATTTGGTGCAGATCATTGGACTGTGACTGGCACCGGAACAGAAAAGACATGAAAGGAAGTTCCGCATCGGGCCATCGAATCTTTTTTGGACTATGCTACGACGCGATCCGGTCAATCTCTTCGTCGGATATGCGAAGGTGTTTGGCCACTCCTCCATGGCCGGTCCAGTCGTCATCATCGCTGCTATAGTCGGCCGGTAACGCATAAAACTTTATCGCGTTCGTCGCGCCTCCGCGCCCGTATCCCCAGTAATCCGGAGTTAAAATAATATTTATGTAAATAGTTAGGCACCAGAGTCTGAAAATTTAAACCGGCTAAGGTAATAGATGGGCCTAAGCCTGCAACTGGGATGCAGTCGCTTACGTCGAAGAACGATAGGTTGTTGTCAGCCAGCACGTAAATGACTTTCGTGCTATCGGTGAGAATGATGTTGTTTTCATTCAGATTGAAAACCTGCGCTACCGAGCGCGGATAGAGTCTTGACAGGTGAAGAGACTTTTCGTCTCCTTCAAATTGAAGTCGGATAAGTCGATCCATTGCAATCAATTACACCAACAAGACAACGGCGCGAAGGAACTGAAAAGAGAGCCAGATTATAACATCAACAACAATCTAAAGCGCTATCGGATCGATTACGGTAAACTGACACCCTGTAGAATAGGGTCAAAAAATGCCCAAAAAATGCCCAAAAAGTGCCCAAAAATCTGCCAATGATCGGTCAATGGGGCAGTTTCAGTCGATTGCAAAAATGTTTTTGGAAAACATTCGCACCTTTGGGGACTACCTCTGGTCCAAAAATCAGCTCACCATTTCAACTCTCCGCTTTACAGCAACCCTTCAAAGTCACATCCGATTTAAGGCCCTATTTTCGCACTTTTTCGGGTCACGGAGCGACAGTTTGTAAAGGAGGCGGCCCAAACTCCGCCCGCTTGAATCCTCATACTAGGACACCATACGGTTAAAATTTGGGCCAAAAGCGCTACCGCGTTCAAAAGTTACGTCGCCTGCCTTTTTTTAATTACACTGTAAATCGACAGTATATTTAGTAACACACTGTGACCAAAAACTCTTAAATCTGTTACTTTTTATTGAAAAATAATGTATTTTCTCCAACCAACAAGCGACAGGGAAGCTAATAAACATGCAGATTTTTACATGACTTTATTTCAAACCTTATAATCAAGCGTAAATACGGTCATCGACGACCAATAACACGTTCAAATATTCGTCGTTCAAATCGCGCGCGCTTTCAGAATGTGTAGCGTAAATATTCACAGTCGCGTGCCAGGTTCGTCCCACTATGCGTTCTGTGCAGAATAACGCCGAGACGCAAGGACGCCACATTCATTCAACGATGTGGAAACGTCACGCCCGGCGTCCAACGACTCTGTACAACGACGCGATCGTGTCGGTGCAGAAGAGAAGTTTGGTCTTCCTCCACTAGTTGATCATCGCGCGCCGTGTGGGGCGAAGGGAGAGAGAGAGATCTTAAATGAGAGCAGTACTATAGTGATGGAATGCGAAAAGAGTTTCGTAAGAATTGTGAACGACGAAAAAGTGTGGCGCGTAGGGGTCATTGGCTCGCACTTGCCATCTCTTGTTTCTTCAAACTACTCTCGCTCTTTCTCGCGAAACTCTACTCTCCTCCACTTCCTTGATTCGTTCATTCACCTCCATTTTCGTGCTGTGTTTTACGCGCTAATTGAAGACTTTGATTCGCGGCGAATAGTTGGCAGCGATGAGATTGCGAGAGTGACAAAATTTCGTCGCACTTTTCGCGTTTTGCCCCCTTTGCGTTTGTCAGTGGCGAACGACAGAGACGATTTGTCATTCTTTCTCTTTTATAATAAAGCTTAAATAATATTAGCGCGACGTTTCGACTAAACTGACACAGTTAGAAAGATGTTATTTTCCTCAAAGTGTGTTTGTGACATTTGTCATATGATTATTGATCGATTTTGAAGAGTCTGCAAAAGTGTGACTCAATCGCGCCTTGTTTTGAGTCGTACAATTTTTTGCATCCATCTCTGCGATGTTAATAATTGATGCCGAAACGCTTTTCCGAGCAGCAATCTAAATTTAGTCCCTTTATGCATCGCTTATTCTTAGCCTGTTCTCCTGAGTGAGACGCGATGAGAATCCCATGTGCTGCGCGTTTACTAAATATAGAATTATTCTTGGTTTCTTGTTCTTGATTTCTGATCACATCTTAGACGTCAGACAGGTTGAAAATGTCTTTCATTTCGTCATCAGCGCTTTATCTTCGATAATCTGTCTGATTAATTCTCCTACATAGATTATTCTTTGTTCTCTCTCCCTCTACTAAATACAGCGTTGATAACTTATTTTAATCTATAAATCACGTGAATCAGAAACTTATTCTTAGCTTGACCATTTTTGCTTCATAGGAATTATAATATCAATCTGATGCAGTATAGTTTTCTCCTTTGAATGCTTTATAAGGTCGCAACTGTTATAGTGTGTACTGCGTTTTAATGCGTTATCGCGCAGGTATTATAAATTACGATTGGACCCATGTAATTATGATCTACCTATTTTAAAGCCTGCTGCTTTATTGGTACTGAAATACCGTGATTATTTCTTTAGTGAAGCCCTATTAGCGAAGAATTTGCTCATATTTATACTTGAAATAACGATAATATCATACTTAAACTAAATAACTCTTGAAAATAATTTTCCGCTCTTCGCATTGTCTTCCAAAAAGATTTTGCAAATTTTAAGAGCATTTGCCGCTCTATGTTTCAGTGGATTTAAAAGTATAAGATACATTCTTAAAAACAGCACAAGGTCAGTATGTAGTTTTACAATCATAAATTTTAAGATCAGTAACAATAAATCTCGTAAGGCACCGTAGTTGATAAAAATGAGGTCACTTTCGGTGCTTGAACACCGTTTTTATCATGAATGATAGAAGTTTTTACGTGCTTATATTGATAGGAGTAGGCGCTGTCGACTTTCAAAGCATTTTGCCGTATTCAATCGAAGATTTCTTATTACTAAAATTTTGACTACGTTATTTGGTCTTTCGTGCATATGTGTGTTTCGAGAGCGAGTAACTAGAAATTGCTGAAAGTCCAATCGGTGGTATTTGGCGACTCGAATGACGCACGGAGTAAAATGAATAGCGAGTTGTCACGTCATCACGTATGGCATCTCTCTCTATCTCTATTGGCACTGGATTGACGTACCCACCCGCCAACTCCATGCGTATTTGCTGCGCTTTATTCTGCTGCCAAGTTCAATGTGGACTTTATCAGTGCAAGTCTACACAGTATTGCATGTGCAAGCGATTTTGTTTGTGCTGATTAACTTTCTTTGTGGACTACAGAGAGATTTATATGTAAAGCGATAGCTGGGGGACCGGTCAAAATTATCGGTATAAACGAATTCTACTGTACTAATTTATAGTTTTCGCGCAATAAACTTGCAGTGGAATTTTGCTTGTAACGCCAATTCACCTATAGGGGTCGGGTTTAACTGATCTTGAATTTTTGACCTCTCTTTTGTATAGGGCGAAAATCGTTTAAGAGGGTAATCGCTTATACCGATTAAAACCCTCCAGTTCTTATGAACACCAGTATAAATGAGTTCCACTGTAGTTTACTAATTGCTGGTTTTACTCATGGGGCGTTTTCTTCTCGTCTGGTTCGTTGTAATTTTCTGAGACTTCATCACGAGTAAGGCAACTGCATTCCTGTCTTAGAGTTCCGGTTCATTGGTACGCGCCAGTTCTCAACTTCTTGCTTTGACTAAGATGGTTATTGTCAGGATTTCAATTGAATACCGCAAACTTAATTTTGTAACCCTTCCGATTTAGGTTTAGCGTCGTGTGACCGCCCAGTTTTTCTTTCATATGTCAAGAATCTACAATCAATTTTAGTTCTGGCTACAAGATCGTCGTTAAATAACTTTTTATAAACATGATCAAGTGCCATCGCTTATGACGGACCAAATCCATCGACAAATTTCCTATGGCGGGCAAAATTTAATATCCTATAACGCCTCTGTTTGCATTGTCAGACACTACGCGAATGAAATATTGCCAATTAGGCGTTAGCAAGTTTAATATCGGCGGTATGAAAGACGATTGAAAATGTTTGGCGACCCTTAACGCGTACTCATAGATACGACAAAAAGCGCGTGAGAGAGAGAGAGATCAACGTTCATTGTTCTGCAACTACTCCCATATTTTCATCTCGTCAATAAATATAGCCAGGCTCTAACAACACGCAGATCGCTAAGCTACGCTCTTGCATCAATGTGACCTTTGAATCTGTCCGGAAATAACTTTCGCAGTTATTTGGGAGTCAAATGCAGCATTAATGATGATTAAGTTAGCGACATCAATGTAGGTCGAGCACTAATGAGATCCTTTGCGCGCGTTACACGCGATTTTAATAATTTCTTCGAGTATCGACATTGGCAGCTATTTTAAGACTGCCTTCGAGATTGAACAAGGAATCATCGGAACACGTCGGACAGCCCTAGCGCGCGTTATATTTATGAAGCAGTCACTGGTCGGCGGTCGATCAGTCGTCGGTCAATGGCTTCTTCGTCTTCATCTTCTTCTTCGCAGCAACAGCATCGAGCGGTAAGCATTTATTGCTATTGATCGAAAAATTTTGACTATAGTTTGAACAGATTGTGATAGCACCCTGTAGGAAGCTATTTTTTGTGAGCAAATGTACCTTGAAGCGGGACAAGTGAGTAAGTGGAAACGCTGACGGCTCACAGAGCTTGTCACATAAAGTGTCTTCCTCGTTACACTAAGCATTTTGACGAATGGCACGGGCTGTTGACGGATTGTTTTGAGTTTGGCCAGCAGTTACTTGAGATTTCAAAGGGGTTCAAGGCTCTCACAGCAGAGTATTGAGCGAAATATTAAGGAAAGAGAAATTGTAGCGACTTATAAGGACGAACCGTTCTTAAGCTAATAACCGATCTATGACGGTTGGGGAATATTTGTGGTATAATCGTTTGGTCGCAGGGATTAGTGATATACCATTCCTGATTAATAAGGACACTATCTAAATCGAAAGGGATATTTTTCGAGTCAAAGAGGACGTTTTCCCAATTAAAAAATGACATATTTTAGTTTGATAAGTAAGAAAGTGTCCTATGAAATAATAAAAATGTTCTTTCTGATTTGAAGAGTGTTCTTATCAAGTGGGGATGGTTTATAAGAATAGAAGTCAGTACATTCGACATAGATGGAACCGAGCTGGATAAGATGAAGCTTATTACAACGCAGTGCTAGAGCATGATTGTGTTATGTCTAGGTGAGCGCCCGACAGCGGTTCCATTGCTCTGCGGGCCATTCGCACAGCCAGACTTCGGACTCAGACGATTGCTCGGACGTCGACGACGGCGGCCTAAACGCGCAGACTGCACGCGGCTGTCTCAAGCGTACCACGCTCGCCGATCGCAGCAGCAACTCCCCCTCTGCTCCTCAGCAGGTACGCCTTCTTTTCTGGATTTTCAGGATACTGCTACTTTTATGTATCCTGAATTTCCAGAGGCAAACAATATTACAGAGGAAATTATTTATAATGGTATATCGGGGACTGGCGGATTTTGACCGGTACTAACAATTACCATTATATACAGTTTGTATTGTACTTGTTGTTCGCTTCCACTATTATAAAAATGCTTTTCTCATCAAATAAGACTTTAATTGAAAGAGGAAACTTTTAATATTGATTTGACTTGAAAAATGTCATTTTTTGATCGGGAAAATATTCTCTTTCAATTAAAACTGTTCTATTTGATATGAAATGTGTCCTTTTCGAAGTGAAAATTGTATACTTCAGTTGTGGATTAAATTTGCACAATATCGCCTATTGAATATTGTCATCTCTTTGTTTCATTTTTCCTCTCTGCCCAGGGGTTGTCATATTGCCCAGCTATATTATGAAACTCTTTTTGGCTGAATAAACAGTCAAACAAATATCGGCGACCGAAGTTTTTGCTTATCGATCTTGACGCCGCCAACTAATTGCAGCGCACCTTGCTTTTAAATATGTTTTGCGCGCGTGAAATTTGTCCTTCAGGAACTCATAGTATTACGTTGCGGGTATTGAGACGATTTTTTCATTGCTTTGTTGCAATTGCAGTGAGCAAATTATCCGTACGAATTTCATTGAATGGATTGTCTTCTTAAATCTGCTTCCTTTGCATTTGTAACGCAAGTTACGTCTTTTTGTTGCTTCCATATGCTCTTTTCTCATCTCAAAACTATTGCGGGCGTACAAATCTGCACCATTAAAATTGAAATAATTCAACAACAGTCGTAGGGAAATTACGCTTGTCGACTATTCGACAGCGTAGAATTTAACATCGCGGCCGCTACTAACAAACACGTCACTTGGCGATATTATTTTTGAATTATTTCTTCTATTCTAATCATCAATTATAGAGTAGTCTACGGACTCTGTCCTTTGCTGCTTGACGCCTTGTTTGACTTTATTATGCTTTTTCTCCATCTTTCTCTTTTTTCTGCTGCCGACGGCATAATTTGCGATGATTTGCGTGACAAATTAGTTTGCCTTCATTTCCCTGTATCTACTGATTTCTTACTTGAACGCTAGCGGTCGTGTTAGGGTCGATTGAAGCCGCCCTTTATGACGGGATTTGGACAATTCGCGACACGACAATTCGCGACATTTTGTAATCGTCATTATTTTTGATGCAATAATAATTGATTCTAACCTTTTTTGAAATTGCATATATAATGTCATGATTGCTAAGGCACTAACGTATGCCTGGCCGCTGAAACATTATATCTTTTGGGCATAACCAAGTAATAAAGCGTTCCAATTCTCCAAATTTCCCGAAAATGGCGTTTTCGTTATAAACATGCAATATATTCTTAAATTATGAAGTCTTATTCTCATTTTTCTTTTCAAATCTCTTCCCTTATTCAATTGGAATACAATGAACGCAAAGGTAATTGAAAAAGATACGGTATGGAATGATAATGCTTAAAAATGGTTCTATGTCGCGAATTGTCGTGTCGCGAATTGTCATCTCACCCTTTATGACGGCTCATTTGATTATTCTACCATCTTTGCCAAGAGTGATGACTGTTTCTATTTCTACGACGCCTCGTGACTTCTTCATGACTGCGTTCAGTCTCTGTCGTTAGCTACTAGTGTCAACTCGGCAGCTTTCCAACACACTCTGCTTGCTTTAGTTAATTAATATTAGTGTTAGTCGATTGGCGTGATCTAAACTAGTTCCTGCGGTGGTTCACGTAATGTACAAGAATTCAATGTTTTTCAAAACACTAATTGTTCGAATTGAATAGCGAAGGTAACATTTATATGTTTTGTCTATTGACGAACACAGAAAGCGATGTGTATATCATTTGCACTTTATTAAGGGCATTTTCTGAGCGAATAATTCAACCAAATGTTCAATTTCGTTCTGAATGTATATTCTTACGATGACTCAATTGATGTCCTTTCTATAGTCGTCTGTTGAAAGTTACGTATCTCTGCATACTAAGAATATCTAGATCAGATATTCAAAAGTGTGGTCAGCAAAGTTGTGCGGGATTCATTTGGCAACTATATAAATCTGATCTCTTCACTTGTACGACTTCCTTCATTTAGCAGGCAAAGTAAAAACGCTGTGAGCGAAGAAATAGCTTCTCCTTTTCGGGCTCTACCGTACTCCATTTATCTCTTGATCTCGCGCTTTCAACTGCCTGTTACCACACGTTGTACACTTTGGCAATCGCGTTGTTCATGTAGGGCCGTGTTCAGTAGCGCGCCGTGCACTCTTATACATTTGTTAATACAATTTGAGTGTACCACGCGCGCCCTACTGAATACGGCCTCTGTTAATTCGCCATCGTAAAATGTACTTCACGCGCGCGAGAGGCGTAAAGTGCAAACGGATCGAATGTGTGTATCATATTTAATCTCTCAATTATTATTCGTTGATGACGAACATTGTAAACTAGTTGTTATATATATTTCAGGTTTCCTGGTCGTTTACTGCCAAAAGTCGGCCCGCTCATTCTGTGCCCCCTCACCACAAAACGAGCAAGATTCCTTGTGCCTCAGGTAAGAGCTTTTTGTTGATGTTTGTTAATCGGATTTGAATATCCTGAAAAAATCTTTATACAGCATTAAATCCCGACGTTCGGGGAACCGCCGCGTCTTGGTCCCCACTTCATTAATTCGTTGTTATTGCGCTATTTGTCTTTATAAATTGAAGTTATAGTTAAGCGCTAAAGTTTCTTGCAGGCGCAGGTTGTCTTACTACTACTCAGAATGAATAATTAATTCTTTCACTTTTGCGTTACAAACCGAAACAAACATTCTGAATTTAGTTCAGCGCCTAATTAAAACGCCGCGTAGCTAAGATACGATCTTTTCACAAAGAACTATATAAAATTATTATAAAAGGCGAAATAAATCTTCTCGTTCTCATTGAATTTGCCGTAATTTCCTACCGGAACTGACGTCATGTAGCTTCTCCTATAGAGGCATTGAATGACGCAAGTTAGGAGTACCTGCGTACTATATCACTTGCATTCGCATTAGCTGAGAGATTTTTTTCTTATTTGATGACGTAGGTATCATATCGTTATGTGCCATCAAGCTACCATAGGGGCAGGTATTCAAAGCTACTTTGCTGAGATATTTTGTTTGTTTTGCTTACGACGGGGTTCGCGGTTTCCACAGAAATTCACAATCAGGCTGCAGTTTGTTATCGCTTAGCGGCGCTCGCTGTTCAGAATTGTTGTCATTGAGCCGGTTTCATTGTGCGCATCCGAGCTCAAGTCGTTCGCAAAGCGTGGCTAAAGCGTATCATTTTAATGCTACTACTACTTTTCTTAATTATGCGATAATTTTACACTTAAATTTAGTTCGCGATATGAAAGTGACATGAATAAGGCCGTCAATAAGACCATTCGCGTTTAGCGTTCAGCTGTTGATGTAATTCAGGGTTAATAATCATTTATTCTTAAGTTCCGACATTTTTATCTTCCTTTGACATCAAATTTGTGCAAATATAACGCTGTGCAAACTATCTTTTTAATATTTGGAAATAAGTCATCGTCAAAATGAGAAAATCAAATAGCGTAATGAAACGTTAAATGCAAGGATCATTGGATTCATGATTAACATTATGTAATTATATATTTTATCTCTCATTTGCCAAGAATTGTTTGATTCTGCGTATGCATATAAAAAACGGTCGAGTATTGCGTATTGACGTAAACATGATCTGGCCAAAACTGGAAATTCCGGTTAAGCGCCGATTAAATGTAACTATAATCACCCAAAAACCATCTTAGGCTGGTGATAGGCCTAAGCCCAAGCGTTGAAAAAAAAGTGGCGAGGCTGCGGCTGTGGTGCCATAACAGTTTTTTCCATAATGCTGAAAGGATAGAAATTATAAGGTGATATTAAATTTGAATATATTAAGTGGTGCGGCCAACCGTCCAAATAAAATACCATACGCTATTTCTACCCTATCACTAAATTAGTTTATTGGTGGAATGAGCGCTGATGTGGACTGTTTTCAGGAGGACAGGGAGGAGGTGGAAGTGGTGGAGGAGGACCAAAGTCGTGCCTGCACAGCTCGTCGAGCGCAAGCGCCTCTCCGAGCGAGTCGCCCGGCCGCTGCGCCGATCAGTTGCCTCCCCCGCCGTTGCCGCCCGCGCTCAAGCACTCCTCAGGCAGCACGGGCAAGATCAAAGTGGTCAGTGGTTAATTTTAATTTACTGTGTAAATCCTTTGTAACGGTTATTCGCTTATAGCGGTCATGTTTCTTTGGTCGCGAATTTTTCACCTCCTGTGTTTTTATATAGGGGAGAGGTAGCTTATAACGGTAATCGCTTATCAAATTCGCTGGTCCTTACTAGTATAAGCGATTAATTGTTACAAATGATTTGAGTCTTTATTTTTGCGTGGCAGTACGAACTTTTCTGCGAAAAGATTTTGTGAAACATTCTGTTAAAGAGAGTTTTTCTAAAGTAAACGTCATTCCTCTGTGCGTCATACCATCGGAGACAAAATTTGACGCGTAAAAAATTTTGTCACGCTTCGAACACAACTCAAGTAATGTTCAAGAGAATTCGGTGGTGGAAGTGTGCGGGCTTGTTGTAAATCTTAGCAATTGCTCAAGCCCATATAACATCTTCCTGTTAGCCCATGCGATGAAAAACCAAAATATGTTTTTGATTCTAAATGGAAAACAGTATCTTCGCCTCAATAAACTCGTCCACCGACGAAAACCGCCGAGTCAGACACGATTTATTCTTGTTAATCGAAAGAATTTGGGAGAAACAAAGAACTCTGGCATTGAAGTACGACTGCATGAAATTTGAATATTCGAATCAAATATGAATTTTCAGGACGTCGGCTACCGTAACCAACGCTCCATGTCGTTGGGCAGTGCCGCTCACGAATCCCTGATGGCGGCGGCCAGTCGAAGTCCCGGCCCAACCATCGACCTCTGTCGCGGCTCTGAACCAGGTCGGTGGTGTTTTTGCCCCTATAATGTGCTGGCTCTACAACTAGCCTGTCCGTTCGTACGGACTAACGTTAAATGCCCAATAGGAAACCGATAATAGGTTACGTTTATACGATATACCGTTTACCGCGAGGTGAACTAAAATATCGTCAAAATAAAGCACGCAAGAAGTAGAAAAAAGAGAGCTGCTTTTACACCATTCCGACTTTAATAAGACCATTTTCCAAATCAACAGTTGTTATAAAAAAGTTCTCTTTGAAATGAAACATATCTTTACCAAAATTAAAATAGCAAACATTCTTGAAGCGCTAATTTCAGGAGAGCGCGTGACATTGTTGGTGGAGAACACGCGGTTCGTAATCGACCCGGCGATTTTAACGGCCAAACCGGAGACGATGCTCGGTCGGATGTTCAGCGTTCGAGGATCGTTGGAAGGCGGCGACCTCGTCCGGTCGAACGAGCGCGGCGATTTTGAAGTCGCCGAAGGTCTCACCGCCGTCTGCTTCAGAGCCATACTCGTAAGTTGCCATTTTTTGATTTTGTAGACTGCTTTTGCCCGCTTGATGCGCGTGCGATACTCTCCGAGCTGTCCGTATTTATTATGGACATGCTCGAAAGTTGCCGGTTTTCGCTCTGTTGGCGGTTTTAGCTCCGCTTGACGCGCGTGCGTTACTCTAAGAGCTTCTCGTACGTATGTACGTCCTTAAAATAGACGTTTAATGTTTCTCTCACAGATCAAAGTTCAGCTGCACAAGTTAGCGCGTATTTGATTCGGTAAATTTCTCTCAAAGCGCGTATAAAGCGCAATTATTTTGGCAACTGAACCGACATCATAGAACTCTTTGTCTTTACTCAACGAAGAATAAGAATATTCGGCTCAATCATCCTAAAATTGATCCTTCTGTAGAGTTAGGAATTAAATAAGTCCTCGTTTGGTGTTCTGATAGTGGCTTTGTTATATTCTTTCGCGATAGTTTGAACATTCTGCAATTTCTCATAGAATTCTATAACTGTGATTATTATGCTATTGTTGCCGGGTTGCAATTTGCACCCACGTGCGGCTGCGTCAGGCGGCGTTGCATCGACGAGCCGTAATTCATCAGCCGCTGGCATTCCGCCGATGCAAAGCGATCGGTTGTTCTGTTGCAACGCTTGTCGCGCAAGAAACGCAGCAGCTGGTTGTTCGTTCGTCGTTCTCTGGTCTTCAGTCTTCCAGCCATTATTCTCGGAGCGAGACCGCCTCGTCGTTCTTCACTCTCTCTTGGCGTCGTCTTAGCCAGTCGCTAAGCCTCGGGCGAGCGGCACGGGAAGGGATGGGTGATTCATTGATTCTCCGACCCCCGCCGGCATTTCCACTTTTGGCGCGCGCAACACAGCGACACGTGCCTGACACCGTCGAACCCGAGCAGCAGCCCCCGTCAATACATAGGCATGCCAACAACGTCCGGAGACAACAAGTCGGATATATTGATGGGGGCAAACCACTGCAGCGTGGGGCTGTTGCACACACGCGAGTCGATTCGTCCGGCCATTTCTCTCGCTTTCAATGAATCGGGGGTTTTTTTATAGAAGCTAGTCGCAGTTGGCTTTCAGCAGACGCATAATTAGCCGCGCCGGGGGCGCACGGAGCAGCCTCATACACTGCCAGCAATAAAGCGCCTTGCTTAAATTGGCGAAATGCAGGGGCGGCGTGTCAGTCACGGCTAGAAAGTGGGCGCTTTGGTTCGAAGGGAGCGTATCATTTGACCGCGTCGTCGATTGTCTTGGATACGCTGATGTTTATGATGTTTGCCATCTTGGCCGCTTAGTGATTTCTTGCAGACAAGTGTTGCAATTAGTTGCTTCAAATGAAAATGTTTTGTATTTATAATAGGTTCTTTCTGCAAAACTGCTTTCCTCAAATGACTTTTCATTTAGTGCAACATGTCTCTCATTAGAAGCAAATTGTGGAGGATAATAATAGAGACCAGCTCGGCGTTCTTTTGATCTTAACATATCTATACAACATCTGTAATTGAGCTCGAAATAGTTGTTTTAAATAGAAGAAGGAAGACAGTATTACTGAGAAACTCGCCATCCCTCTGGACCCACGCCCGCCTGACACTGACACACTAGTCCTTGCATTTATTCCGGAGTATATCATTTGAAGGCACCGATCATCCAAATTCAAAGTCGTGCCGCCAACGCTTCTTTATAGCCGAAGCGTTCGGGACAGAAAAACACATTTGTCTCGGTGACTCGCCATCGTGGATGCATTGCCAAGAATCGTGTCCGTTTTTTGCGCAAGAGAGAGTAGGATCGAGCCGGCGGCGTGGGTGGGGAGAGTTGGATAGGTGGAAAAGACGACGCAGCCACACAGAGGCCAAAGCCACAGTGTATAGAATAACACGAGGGGACGTGGGACGGCGATGCGGGTGCGGCGACCGGATCGATAACTCTTAGATTACAATGCTGATGGGGGGATGGAGAGGAGATGCCGTCGAGCCGAGACCGATTCGACAGATGGCGCGGCACGCGTCGCTGCCTGTACTGGTCATTCGATACATCCACCCGCACGTTATTACAAGTGGGCGTCGCGCCAGCGAGCCGCGAGACCCCGAGAAGGGACCGGCAAATAGCGCTTTCCGTTTCTTTAGCGGATTTCGAGGGATCCCGTCAAGTGCACGCTTACGCGGCAGTCGCGTATAGCTGAGGCGGTGGGCTAAGAGGCGATCACAGGGAAGATCTGTGTTAAGCGAGATTTAGACTTTTTGATTTTTTTGCCTTACAATGTGAAAGCATTCTGATAGGTCAAAACGTTTAGTGAGATTATTGTGTCTTAAAGTCTTGCTTTAATGCCTTCGCTGACTAAGCGCGTTAGAGCGTATACGTGCATTTCTGTAGCACGTATTTTCTCGCACGCAAGACAAATACTCTTTGTTAGTCATATTCTTTGTTTTGCACATGCAACACGAATATACATTCCTTTCCGTTGCATCTTTGTTTGAAGCAAAGTTTAGAACAAAGACTGAGGAGAAAGCGTGTAGAAGCGGTTATTTTTATTTCATACAAAGTTGACAGAAGCCAAATAACACGCCTATTGAACTAAGACAGGAAGCAAAGTTCTATTGGCAATATTCTAAAAATAAATGCATCTTCTTTGATGCGAAACGAATTCAAAGCGTCACATTATTCTCACTTTAAATCACTTGCAGTCTCTGTGAAGTGTTATGAAATCAAAAGTCAGTTATCTTACTAAAATTGTCAAACAATTAATCGCTGTTATCAATTACTGCCTGCAAGATTGCTGATATATGTTAAATCGTATGGCATTAGGGAGAAGGAAAAAGAGCTGCAGATGATGTTTTTGGTCATTTTAGGTCACAATAATCGATTGCCGGTATATGTGTGTTTAACTCGGTACAGGTAATCTGAAGGGCGGATAGTGCGCGGGCTGTTTGTACAGCGCTTTGACAGGCGGACACACGAGAGGCGTCAAAATACTCGGCACACAGAAGCGTTTTTTCACTCGCACTAA
>NIUQ01003394.1:0-17732 GCA_002796945.1 Plectus sambesii
TTCTCCTCACCTGTGGGCAGCAGTCATCACTCTTTCCGCACTGTCCTGTCTCGCAAGAACAAGATAACGTTGGTACATTCAATACAATGTCGACAGCGGCACCAGTTGGCTTGTAACTTGTGATATACCTGAAATGTGCACCTTTCGTCGGGTGTGAAACAATATTATTCAGCACATTGTCAATACTATTCAATGTAAAAGCACTTTTCAAGAATGCTGAGCATTAAATAAAGTAAAATTACGAAATCTAACATTTAGATAACTATTATTTCTCAGAGTAGGCTTGTGAACTCTTGACAATGATTATGATGATCACTTTAAATTATCATATTTCTAGTTAAGGAAGAAGACGACGAAATACAGTCGTTTTAGGGGTGCCTATTTCCTATTCTAGTGCCCTCTTCTACATAATTTCTGAAAGAGATATCGACAAAATTGTTCCCATCTGAAAGAAATGCTTCTAAACAGAAATATAAGTACATTTCAACATTTTACATAAACAGCTGTTTTATTAAATTGACCTCTAACCTGAAGTCAAAAGGCGGCAGTTCATCATCAACTTCATTAACAATGGAGAGTGGCGCCTCCTTGGCTATCGTGCAGATCTTGTTCACATTTCGCTCCCACTCCGACAGCGCCTTCTTAAGCTGCTCCTTCTTCATTTTAGGCAACTGCAATGGTATACAGGATTAGACAAGCGTTCCCTTTATTAAATTTGTTTAAAGGGACACTTAAAACTTAAAATGAAAGCTATTAAGGAGTACTGATTATTGTTTTATCACTCAGTGATAGTATTATGGATAGGAAATATCGCGCAACGAATTTAAAGTAAATTCACAAATGACGAGATCCCAACTGAATTCTATATACTATTTGATGAAGCAGTAACAAAAATAATTAAACTACATTCCTCAATTTTCAAATGCAGACTAATCAATTAGCTTATATTTCGAGCAAAAAAAATATAAAAATGTACTCACACTGTGAACCCCATTGTTCATACTGGAGCTGCTACTACTGGAAGATGCGTGATGCTTGCAGAGAGATGGACTGGACATTTCTGAGATCGATATTTCGCCTCTCTTGACGCCATTTCTCCGCTGCCAATACTCGTCCACCTGCAATACTCAGCAATGAGATATCATTCGGTTCATAAAAGCATTAAAATTACAACGTCTAATTACATTAATTACAAAAGTTAATAAAGTGAGCCGAAAGTCAAATCATTCATAATACTATATCTTGAGCAAAAACTAATCAAATAGAAGCGCAAAAAGCACTCACCTTTTCCTTGCAGTTCAGGTTTTTCTGGCCTTCCCATGTGTTATGTTCCTCATCATAACCGAGCCACTTAATGAGATACTCGAACACGCCGCGGCTGTTTTTTCTGTGGTCCAGGACCTTTTCAACGTCATATTCTTCGTTATCTTCATCTTCATCTGAGAGCAACTGAAACAATATTGCAAATTATTAGACAAGGGAATGTTTCAAGATTTGTCGATTCAGATACATTGCGGGACTTCAGGAGCAAGGGACCAGTTCTGCATTACTATCTCGAGGATGATATCATATTTAACCCAATGCTAAAGCGTATTCTTAAAGCACGCGATGAAACCAGCCGACTAAGCAGTGATAAGTATATGTGGGGTGAAGGCTATTTGTTGTTTGAAGGATGCTTTTTCTCCCATTACAAGCTAAAGGTAGGGAACTGTGGCATGTGCATCGGACTAAAAGAATCAAACAATAGAATATAATCAAACAAGAGAAAATTGAAGATGGATACCCACTTTCTCGACCGCAAGAAGGAGCAAAAAAATTCCACGAGAAGTTACTCTTGAAGATAAAAAGTCAAGCGCCTTGTTAAAACAAAAGACAAAAGATAGTTATCACAGCCTATTGTCTTTTCACTTTTATCCTAATCTCTTAGCTCTGTGAAGTTCGCCTTACTTGAAGGTCCAAGTCCGCGGCCGCCGTTGACAGAGGCTTTTGCTGACTTAGGCTCGGCTGTTTAATAACCGTCTTCGACCCTTTCGCGCCGCTCTTTCGCTTCGGCGCTCGTCGTCCTCCGCTCATTCTGTCGTCTTCTCTAACAATTCTTCCAGTCAATCTGCAGCTTTTCCCTGGCTACCGCTGACTTTGATTTCACTGATTAAGATTTTACAAACCGTAAGCGAGCTAATTTCGGGCGAATAGCAGCCGAGTTGAAAAATCAAAGTATGGCGCGCGCGCGGGAAAGTACACTGTAGTAGTGCACTTTTGGTTCCTTAGTCATTATCGTGTCGAGAATCTATTACTACGCTTCACAGACAACCGCATTTGTACTCTTACACATTGGGCGGTTTTCATATCGCGTACTTTAGCTAAAGTCCTAGTTAACGCAATGATAAAGTTTATTCCTTAAGTACTACTTTAGTACACGCTATGAAACTGGCCCATTGTCTTACACAGTATCTTACACATTAACTTTAGTGTAATTTATTTATTTCTAACCTGTTCCGTTTCAGAGTGTGATATTTTAGTTTTTTGGAAAAGTTCATGTCAGTTTTAGCACGCGTTCGGCGATATAGTGAGCACTGCTTCTGTGCTTTGCTTGTAGTACGGTTTTCATATGATGCATTTTCAGTAACCTCATGAAAAGACTTTCTGCTGAATATCTCGCTCTAAAAGTACTCTACTTAAGTTGGGTTAACAAAGTACCATGTTTATCTTTTTATATTTAAGCCCAAACCTGGAGCAGTAAGGCTGATCACCTGCTCTTCACTTGTAGACTCTTCATATCATATGTCACACTGCCAGAGCCGCTCTCACGGTAATTAATAGTCGTTCTCGCTGTGCTTGCGCTGCTAGGGATTAGATATAACAATACATAGTTGAATAAATCTGCTTTTTTCGTCAGGCATTAAATCTTCACCGATCAACATACTCTGTATCGTTTTGGCTCGAGAAAGCGGGAGCGAGCTTCAACAGGCAGTAACTGACACATGGGGATTAGGATGCGCCCATCTGATATTCCTGTTTGCAAATAAAAGTTTAACGGAGAGCTAACTATCCGAACGGCTGGCGCTCTCTCGGCTCCGATGAGCCTCACTGTTGCCCATTCCCCTACACTCCTTTCTCGTCAAAATAGTTCGACTAAGCTATGGATGTTTATGGTAGGTCGCCGGGGTTCACTCCTTCTGTGAACATCTGCAAACACGACTGATTTACTGAAAAAGCGATAAAAAAGTTATTCAGCTGTAAATGTGTTTGTTACAACAAATTTTGTGTCTCCATGTCTTTGGCGCGTCTATGTAGTCATGAATTCGAGAGCTTTGCGCGTTCCTTGATAGGCGCTACTGCTAGAGTACGGTAGGAAAGGTGGCTCAAACCGGAGGCATACATCGCATTTTACACAATAGCAGATGCGTGCCTAAAGGAGGCTGCACCAAGGTCTAAGACCCTGCAGGTCCAATTCACGACTAACACAGATCTCAAGGTGCTAAGGCCCGACCTCTATAATCTCAAGGGTTTGCGATACCGTTTGAGGTACAAAAGTGTTTGCAGATGAGGCAAATTCCTAGAAGTACACGAATACGTTATGCCGCGCCCGCAAACTCTGATACCTTACACTTGACAGAATGAGATTATTTGTGATTTTACTTCACACCAGTTCCCGTCCGCGTAGGCCTGCGGACACAATAGTGTTAAGCAGAGCCGATAATTGGCTCCTTGGCCGATGTTCCGGCGGTTCGACTACTCTTTCTAAAGGAAAATTTGACCTCGGATGCGAACATGCATGCCTTCTTATCATTAGATCTGCGCAATGTGGCAAGGTCAGACGTTGCAGGGCGCTAGACGCAACTGAAGAAACGATAAAATCACTTCGCATATCTGCGTGTTCGCTGTACTATAGTACCTGATATTGGGCAATCGTAAAAGTTCACAATTATGCAAGTTTGCTTCCACTTCATTCGTTCTCCCTGAATTAGGATATAAATAGTAAACCTGTTGCACCTCTCCTATTGTCATGGAAATATAATTAGATACTTTTGTTATTTTGATTATTTTTCAAGAAGGCTACAGTCGAAATGTCACCAGCACAACCCGACCAACTCTTTATCAAACTACAGAACTGTCTCATATGTCTCGTAGTTTTTGCACTGATTCTGATGTTTGTCTACAACCATAAATCAACTCACAAAAATTATGACAAGAATAAAGAAGTGGTTCACGGTACAGTCGGCCTAATAACGCTGGAATTAAGCAGTCTGTCAGGCATCACTGGTTTAGGAAACAAATTGTATGACATAGCTACGTTGTATGGGATTGCCTCCATTTTGCAAATGGTCGCCTATTTTCCTGAACATCTGCGCCTTCAAGTGACTGAGTTGAAGAAAGTATTTCCTCACTTCGATCCGCTGATTATGAACGTTCCTAACTCAAAGACAATTAGCTTCGGTCAAGGATCGATATACGAGAATGTATCAAATTTGCTCCAGTATACAAACCAAGATATTACTCTGAATGGATCCTTCTACTCGTCGTGGCGATATTTCGACCATACTAGAAAGAACATATTGGATATTTTTGCATTTTCTACCGAAGACTTGAATGCTGCTTCGAGCATTGTTGAGGATGCACAAAGAGCGATTTCAACAAACTTCAATGCGAAAATGAAAGCAAACTATTCTGTAGCGGGGAAAAACGAATATGCCGATAGTGGAAAAGAGACTGCGCCTACCAATAAGCGGAAAGTTGTCTGCGTTCATATTAGACGCAGGGATTTTTTGATGATCAATATGGCATCACGTAAACACTCTACATACAATTCTGTCTGCTTCGTCAGAAGAAAGAATGCAGCGAAAAACGAGAAGAATATTCTTTTTCTCGTTTTAGGCGACGATCGAAGCTGGGCTGAGGACCTTTTTCGACTAGATCATGGTATGCATAGATATTACCTCTTACCAATGTATCAGTTTTAATCTCGACATTTGATAAGGGTCGGAGCACTGAGAAATTTTATTCGGCAAGGATTATTAACGGATATGTCGCCATCTGTTAGTGAGACACTGTGAGGTCATCCCTTAATTGCATGATCTTGCAACTCTGAAGGGATACTAAAATGCACCACAATTAGCATGAGCAGTTTCTTAGGAGGATGCTGTTATAAAATTGAAATTGCTGTAATTATTTTGGGTATAACTTTCAGCTCAACTTCGGAAAGTGAATAAATTCACATTTTTTTCTGGCAAATGCAATACGAATTTTCACAGTTCAATCAAATTCTCTTATTTGAGTGTAAAGTTGTTCTCGGCCCACGACTCTTACGCAATGTGTAGATCTTGCCTTTTATCCGGAGTCTTGCTCAATAAACAAACATTTGCAAGTAAAGTTCTTATTTAATTTAAAATAATAATATAATAAAAAGAATAGTCTCTTCTTGAACAATTTTTATTTACCATCATCATTTTGCCTTAGTATTGAAGTCACAGGAGTTTTTTAAAGATTTCTAATCAAGAAAACTTGGCTCTGAATTAGTGATTAATTTAGATGTGTTCATTTCGCCCGAGCCTAAAAGGGCAGCCGTTGATTTGGCTCTGATGGCAAAGTACTGCGATGACATCATTCTGACTGCATCGGCGTCGACTTTTGGATTTTGGGGCGCATATTTGGCGAAGAAAGCGACAGTTTATTACAATGCAGAGTCTTATGACTTTAGAACTAAACATGACGCCGATGTGTTTTTGCCACACTGGATTCCGCTGAACCTCAGTGGCAATACTCTCGATGAAAATACGAAGAAGACGGCAGGTCACTATTACACGAAATTGGTCGAAGTCGTTTAGTTCAAGCATATTGTTGATGTGTGATTATACATGGAAGCTACAAATGCTTCGCTCTCTCGCCAGTTTGTTTCGAGCAGTTTGAGAGGTTACGGGCCAATGTGGCGCGCTGCTCCTCCGGCTCTGGTTCCAGGCGCTTATGGCCGCACCAGCTCCGCTAGTCTGAGAGCAGCTCGCAACTTTGCCTTTTAGTTTTACAGAAACACAGCTACTGAGCCAGATTCGATTTTGCTTCCTCAGATGATCGGCTGCAACTCTGAAGCGGCTCGGAATCAAGCCAGTACCGCGCATAGCACCGACATGAGCACAGTCTTTCTGCAACTCGAAAATAATGAGGACATATGTATGAAAAGTTTGCTGAACTTTTTTAAAAAACAGTTGACAATATGGATAATAACTATCCTTTAAGGCTTGAATGACTGAGGACAAACGAATGCTCAAGTTCATCAAGGGCATGGGCAAGTGTGGGCGAGGTTTAGGGGGGTGCGCACTCCTCAGACACCCTTATTATACCCCTAGGCGCCCACCGGTATCCATCTCTGTCTAAGACGAACCTAAATAAATTGACTTTTAATTTTCGTTTTGCTCTGTTTATGCCCAGACCATAAAAGATGTTGATGTTGTATCGAACGCAACTTAAAATATCATGTAGGATGCATCCTCGAAAAACTTCTAAAGATCTTCTCTTGCCTGCGTACCCAAAAAAGCTGTTATTATTTGTACGATTTGCCTCATAAATTCGAAGTCTCTCCAATGAAAGTATTTTCCATGTTCGCGCGCCTCACTGTTGAATTTACATGACATTTCATTGTGATTCCTCACCCTTGCTTTACATTTCACCATCTTTGCGTTCGAAGTGAATGCAAAAGCGACGAATTAAGATGTAAGAGTTGGCAGGTAGGCTTGATTTAGTTGTTGCAATTAACATTTCTGATCAAGAAAATTTTAATAATAGACAATGCTCGTAGGTGAATTTAAATGGCGAAATGTTGCTTATCGCATTCCTATTCAACCAAAATTGCAATGCATACTATCAAAGCTGCACAGCTTTGCCGATCATTGAAGCTGAATGAGGTAAACTTACGCTTATTGTGTGGAAAACAGGTAATATTACTAAATTAGAGGTCCAGGACTTTTGGCTTCCTTAACAACTAAACAATGTGATACTAAAAACCTAGGGCAAGCTCCTAAAATTAGTCGAAAACGTAACACAAGCAAATTACTTCCAATCTCATGTCGTTTGTTTTTTCTTGCAAAATTTACTTGACACGATCGATTCTCAATACCGAAAATTGTCATACATCCATCCGAATGGTCAATTATGCGAATGACAGAATACCACAAAATGCCAAAAAAATTCTATAACACAAAATAGTTCGATTAAATGAAGTATTGAAATATCTTAATAACGCTTAATATCGAAAATTACAATATGAATGCATGAATTAATAAACCTGGCTATTTCCTAATCACTTATTAAACTGCGTTTCACATAATCGAGGCAGTTTTGAAGTTAAAATTGTTTGAACAATTTCTGCCTCGCCTCCATTGGCCTCATTTCTACCTGATTCCACTTTTTGCAATCGAATAAGCCTTAACGTATGGTGTAACAAACAAAAATTTCAGCCACTGAAAATGATATTTCCATCATCAGTAAACAACGAGCGAGCAGCAAACTTAGCAGAGCATACTTCCTAAAACATGTCAGTTTTTTCTACATTTCAATCCATGCCCTCACTGAGTATTGCCAGTCAACCACAGTAGTAGTATTATTCATTAGAAAAGGAACACAATGGCTGCCAGTGAAACACCTCGAATCAGACTTCAACTTAAATAAGCATGATTCCATCGCTAGTGCTATGTCTGGAATACTCCGAGTAATAGGCAGTCTGAGCAGTTCGTTATCAGTAACATTTAATCGAAGCTTCCAACTGGCGGTCATTTTTTGCGAGATCTTCGCCAAAATGTCGCTCATTTCATATTTGTTTTCATCAAAGTTTTCTTTGAATGATCGCAAATGTATAAGCATAGCTTCAGAAGGGTCCAGATTGGAAACGCCTTCTTTCGATGGTTCCAGTTCCGTAATCCAATGAACGAAGCTGCGGCGTACATTTTCTGGCCGAAGTATTAACTTTGTGAAAGCTGAGCCTTTCTTTTCGCTATGAATTTCACCCAGCGGAGCGAACGACAGTTTTTGCGCATCATGCGAATAGACGGGCTCTTTTTCGAAATGAGCGTGCGTCCTGGGAAGATACCATCCTGCCGAGTTGATCTTACTTCTTTTGATAAATGCCATGAGATTCGTTGAAGTCGTAACCATCAGCTCGTCCAAATCGACTATCGCGGCGAATTCTGCTTCACTTCGAGCTCTGTGCAGACAGTCGTTAATGGTCACCAGTTGTCCTGTATAGTAAACTAACAGGTCGAGCTTTCTGTTGTGCAAATGAGGAAATATGATCATTTCCAAGTCGACTCCACTTTGCTGCAAATAAATGATGCAGTCAGTTGTTTCAAGGTGTCACTAGTTCTGCAAGTAACGAAAATGCAGTTTCAGTCAGACTGGCGCAATGCTGAATATTAAACAATTATAAGCACGATAAACTATTGCAAGCGTAAGGGTAATAACTTCTGTTGCATAAATAGAAAAGCGTGGAACATTTCTGGTAACTAAGCTCCCAGTTCAAAAAAAGTAGGCAAAAGTCTAACTTTGCCTTTTCTGTCCAGTTTTTGAAGATCGCGTCATTACTGATGGAATATGTCTCTTAAACAATGTTTTAGTTATATCGGGCTATTTGCTCCTTAATCGCACACTTCTTCAGAGAAATGCTGCATATCGCGCAAAGACTATCTAAGACGCTGCAAACCGCATTGCCAAGTTGTTATAAATATGCAATTCAACTTTCGCATCGCAATCACTTGCCTGATAGAAGAGAAGCACTTTCTTAATGGCGGGCGTTATCGCTTGCCAGTATACGTAGAATTTCGTTGCCCCAGCAAGCAGCCAATTTTCCATGAATTCGATCAACTGCACTGTGTCCGAGTAGTAAAAGAGCGCCGGAAGACAGACAGCGAGGCGGTGTTTGCGCTTACTCGGCTCTACTGACCGTCGCACCGTTATTACAGCCGATGACGATTGGTTGTTCACGTCAACAACGTCAAGAAACACCTGATTTTCAATGAACTTCGTAGGAAATTCGAACTCGGCGTACATGCCGTCGTACTTGCACGCCTGGATATGGCAGTTGCCGAATACTGCAGACATATTTTCGGCAGCGACTTTAATAATGTTTTGTTTGTCGATAAAAGATGCATATATCTTGCTACCTGTTGAACAGTCCGTTATCACAATGACGCGCAAAAAGTCTTCTCGTATCAAATAAGCGCCCAAGACGTAAAGGGGCTCATTACCGTCTCGCGTCCTAATTATTTCCATCATTTCTTCTTGTGTATTTTGAATATTGTTGCATGATGAAATATTTTCGTCCGATGAAAGGATACATTTTCTACAATATATCAGTGTTGCAGTAATAATCAGGAAGAGAACCGAGCGATAATTAGACCAGCGCCAGAATTTCATTTTTGCAATTTAATTGAGCAGAAATGCTGACAGTATGGAGTGCCTTATTATGTCTCGTATCTCTTAGAAGTTGAACAGCGCGCTGCGTGAGTAGCTGAAAAAATTTTCGAACTGAATTGTTAAAATAATAATATGGCGTGTTTTCAAAGGAAGGGATTTACATTTATTGTTGGTGTTGAGCAAATTTGACCAAAATTAAACTTGATGTACAGGTCAAGTGATTACCTGATTTGAATCAAAATAGGGAACATTCGGTGGGTATCATATCGCGTACTTTAGCTAAAGTCGTACTTACCTATTCTTTATCATTGCGTTAAGTACGACTTTAGCTTAAGTACACGATATGAAACCACCCATAGTAGTAAAAAATTATACAAGTTCAATCACATTCTGCGATGCTACTGAGCTACAGCAGATCCTAAACCGCTGTGACAATGCGCCATCTATTTGACGGAACGTAGTAGAAGCCTTGAATATGTCATTACTACGCTTCTTTATAATCCCTTAGGTTAAATAGTGGCTAGAGATTTGTCTAGCTTAATTTTGGCGGCATTTAGAGCGGCTGTGGCGGGATATGCACGAAACTAGTTTATTTCTCATGTTTTAGGCCACAGTGTTTGTAACCTATGACTGCCATCAACAATACAGGGCAGTAAAGAGTGTAATATGATTGTACTGCTAAAATATTACTAACTGCTTTCATGAAGAATTACTTATATGTTTTTATCACAGGTAATGTTTTCATATTTTAATGTACAAAAAAATGAGGCCATATTTACTTCACGGGTGCAACTACAATATACCCTTAATTAGTTGTTAAATGTGATTGGATTTATCCACATAGCCTTAAAGATTTCTGATACCTTTGGAAAAGTGTTGGCTTTGTGAAGATAGCGACGTTTAGGCTTAAAGGGATGCTTTGAGACGACCAACTCAATTTACTACATATCGTTGCGCAACGCGTGGTCCCGCAATCTTATTCCGATATGCAGATCTATAATTAACTTAATAATTACTAGACGAGAACATCAGCCGTAAGACGCCCGACCGTCCCTTACGCGCTGGCTTATATGTTATACTTTAATACTGAAGGTCACGATAAAGAGACTGCATGTGTCTAATAACCCAGCGACGGCGTGAACACAAACAGTCAAATGCTCGAGTAAGAGGCTTTGCGTAAACTCTGCTGGTGCGTTAACGTGTATCAAACCGCCAGCTTTTACTATGTAATTTAATTTAGTTTATGTTCTGTATCGCAGTGCAGTAGTTTGTTCAACCTTAATTCTTAACGATGCAAGCTAACGTAAGGCAGTAACGGCAACAACGCGTAACACACACACAGAGCCGTGGTATGAGAGAGCGCAAACCCAAGCCGGCGGCTGATCTGCATTCAATTCTGTTTTTATACGGCATGCATATAATGCGGGAATTCATATAAGATGTTCCCACACAGTAGCCTATGACAGCTGACTCACGAACACCACAGTTTATTAACACACACTGCAGTCAACAGTATGCACGACAATATCACTTCCGGTCAAATAAGGACACTTGTAATTAAATGCGTTTTCTTAATCAAAATTAATATTTCAAAAGTCAAATTAATATGATAAGTATCATCTTTCAATTTTAATGGGTCCTTAATAAAGTAGAAATAGTACGTACATTGTATTTATGCATAGTGGTATTTGTTGAATTTGCAATGAGCAGCGAACACTATCTAGTTGACACTGACGTTAATTTATTTTCGTGCATGTGAATGGCTATAACCAGTTCCAGTATCTCTCAAGAGGCAAAGAAACTGATCAGAATCAGCGCGACCTTTTGCCAGAGAGCGAGAGCAGTGCTTCTTATCGAACTGAAAGTAGTGTCCAGTTCTCACGTCAGCTCAGTAAATAAACTTTGACAAGTCAGAACTCTCTGACGTCATAATGGATACTAACAGAAAGCAGTTATTGCGGGAAAAAGTAAAAATTAAATATAGATTGCATATCTTGTTCGAGGTCAACTACGCTGATATCTTGAAGAGGCGCTCTGGTTAATTCAAGAAATAAGGAGTAAACACAAAGTGTAACGAATCCATTCAAGCAAGGTTAAACCTTTCGTAGCAATAATGCAATTATTTTACCTGAACTGCATTACGACGTATAGTCTGCATTAAACCAGACGCAGATAAGCGTTAATTTCTCTTAGAACGTACTTGACTAAAAAAATGTATTCCCATCTATATTTCAATCCATGTTTTTTTTGGATATTGCCAATCAACTTCAGTAGTTGTGTTTGTCATTAAAAAAGGAACACAGCGAGGCGCAGTAAAACATTTCGGATCTGATTTAAGCCTAAGCAAACAAGACTCCATCGCTTGAGCGATGTCAGGAATACTCCGAGTAATAGGCAGCCTGAGCAGTTCGTTATCAGCAGCGTGTAATCGAAGCTTCCAATTGGCGGTCATTTTTTGCGAGATTTTCGCCAAAATTTCGCTCATTTCATATTTTTTTTCATCAAAATTTTCTTTGAATGATCGTAAATGTATAAGTATTGCTTCAGAAGGGTCTAGACTGGAAACGCCTTCTTTCTGCGGC
Organism: Plectus sambesii; assembly: GCA_002796945.1. NCBI lineage: Eukaryota > Metazoa > Nematoda > Chromadorea > Plectida > Plectidae > Plectus > Plectus sambesii. Next base: position 11,982 of record NIUQ01003394.1, read on the forward strand.
TCGGCGTCTGTGATCCAATGAACAAAGCTGCGGCGTACATTTTCTGGCCTAAGTATTAACTTTGTGAAAGCTGAGCCTTTCTTTTCGCTATGAATTTTACCCAGCGGAGCGAACGACAGTTTTTGCGCGTCAGACGAGTAATCGGGCTCTTTTTCGAAATGAGCATGCGTCCTGGCCAGGTACCATCCTGCCGACTTGAGCTTAGTGATGCTGAGTAATGTTGAGAGATTTTTTGGATTCGTAACCATCAGCTCGTCCAAATCACAAATTGTGGCAAATTCTGCTTCACTTCGAGCTCTGTGCAAACAGTCGTTAATAGTCACCAGCTGTCCTGTGTAATACATCAGCATATCAAGCGTTCTGTTGTTCAAGGGAGGAAAAGCGACCATTTCCAAATCGACACCGCCTTTCTGAAACTGTTATGTAATTAGCGATTAGAATTTTGAGAGATTATTTATGTATCAAATAACACTTTGTTTACCAGCAGACATATAGATTGCAAGGCGCTACCTTAAATATTTGCTGATAATGAAAATGCGATAAGCGCTTGCAAGCATGATGGTAACAGACGACTTCTCTATCGCTAAGATTAGAACTGTGAACTTTTCTCGCTTTTATTATGCTGAAAAAAATATTAGGGGCAGACGCTGTCATTGTCTATTTCTTCAAGATTGAACTATATGACTAGTGAATTTTTCTTATTTATGAAGGCATACGTAATATACGCAGATTATATACTTTTTTGATTCCTTGGAGCCAAGGATTAACTTAATACGAAATTAAGGGGATGGTAGTTGTCTAGGTCATTGTGTCAGAATTAAAAAGTCTCTTCCAGCTACGGTAGCATCGAGACTATGAACTGGAACAGACTACAAATTCAGAGACATTAGACGCGGAACTGCTACTTTTTTTAATGAGTCCGAATTATTCCTTATTGGTTTTCTGGGCAATGCCATTTCCATGGCTACAGCTGTGAATTAGACACCAGCCTCAGCTCGGTTTCGATTTCAGTTTCACGGTCAGAGCCATTTCGCGGCTCCATCTCCGCGCTCTGCCTTCACGCCCCGCTAAGCGCTTCAGCTCCGAAGGAGTTCGGAGCCAAGCCGCAGCCGCGCACAACACCGGTTATTACTCGAGCATATCTTCATAAAAAATGCTGATACTCGACTAGGCGCTGCAAACCGCAAAGCCAAGTTGTTATAAATATGCAATTCAACTTTCGCATCGCAATGACTTGCCTGGTAGAAGTGAAGCACTTTCTTAATGGCGGGCGTTATCGCTTGCCAGTATACGTAGAATTTCGTTGCCCCAGCAAGCAGCCAATTTTCCATGAATTCGATCAACTGCACTGTGTCCGAGTAGTAAAAGAGCGCCGGAAGACAGACAGCGAGGCGGTGTTTGCGCTTACTCGGCTCTACTGACCGTCGCACCGTTATTACAGCCGATGACGATTGGTTGTTCACGTCGACAACATCAAGAAACACCTGATTCCCAGTAATCGGTGTGGGAAATTCGAACTCGGCGTACATGCCGTCGTACTTGCACGCCTTGATATGGCAGTTGCCGAATACTGCAGACATATTTTCGGCAGCGACTTTAATAATGTTTTGTTTGTCGATAAAAGATGCATATATCTTGCTACTTGTTGAACAGTCCGTTATTACAATAACACGCAAAAAGTCTTCTCGTATCAGATAAGCACCAACGACGTACATGGGCTCTTCACCATGTCGCTTCTTAACTATTTTCGCCACTACTTCCTGTGTCTCTCGAGTGTGCATAAAATTGTCGTGGGGTGAGAGAATGAAAGTAGCACAATAGAATAGCGATGCCCCAATAATCAGACAGAAAACTGAGTGGTGATACGAACGACGCGCAGATCGCATTTTCAATGTGCAATGGAGAAAAATTCTGCCAGCTGATTCTGAGTTGTAATTGTGAATAGTGTAAAGTGGTTCCTCGCTGTTAACAATGCAAGAGAGATCGCTGAAATCAACATTTCATGTTCATTTAGGCTGGTACAAGGTTAAACGCGCCGCAGCGGCATACGGCGGTGCAGCATAGGTTCTTGTTAATTGAACGAGCCACCGCATTCCGCAGCGGCATGTGACAGAGCTATGTTTTGGTCTATCTGTTGACTGCAGGACAGAATCATTCGCATAGACATCTGATCGCAAAACAGTAAGTATATAAACTTTTCGTATTTATGCTTTCAACTTGCATTAGAAGTAATATCACAACGCGTCATTGAGTTGCAATATTAATTCGAAAACACAAAGAAATCTTTTACCTGTGAGACGACTGCAACCTTGAGGATTGGAAAAGGGTATGATCGTAATAAAATAGTTTGCAGCTTATTATGATGTGGCGGGGATGCGAGTAATTGAAACGCAATACCAGCCAACTAGTTAGGTCCTGCATTGCTTGGAAACGCTGATCACAGACAACAACTACAATTGCTAAGCGACGGTCACTGTTCTAGATTACGCGTAGCGCGGGCCTTTCACTTCCGACGAGTCTGGTGTTACGAACGTATGTCCTACCCTATCAATCCTCATGAAAGCACGCGTCTCTTTGCCGTTCAGTTTCTAACTCCGGGGTTAATCAAAAAGACGCTAATTCGAAACGATACCTATGTGTTTTTGTACAAACCTTATTTCGGGGAATAATGCACTTACAGCTTTCGTTTTGTAGAGCTCATATTGCATTAATTTTTAGCAGCTGTATAATAACGGGACGGCATGGTATAGCAGACTGGCTGCTCACATGCTAAAATCATACATCGGAGTTTAACTCTTGAAGTCGCCATCTGATTTGTGCTCTTTCAAAAACTTTGCATTGGCACCAAAAATATACACTTATGTTATCTGAAACTCTGCCTCCGTTCTAGGTATTTTCGCGAAAGATAAACCACATGAAAATAGCCAAGTGAATGCTTAAATGCGACAAAAATAATGGGCACACCTTCGTCATATGATAGAGGCGCAGTTCTAACGCAAATATATCGCTTTTATGATGATTGGCGCCCAAAATATCGAGGCGGAAATATCGACGCCCAAAATATCGAGGCGGAAATATCGAGGCGGAAATATCGACGCCCAAAATATCGAGGCGGAAATATCGACGCCCAAAATATCGAGGCCGAAATATCGACGCCCAAAATATCGACGGTCCTAAACATCGACGTCCAGAATATCGAGATTAAGACTTCTCAGTTTTATTTTGAAATTTCCGCACCATAAATCGTCGAAATCAGTCGCTAACACATACCAGTACATGAAAGAGTGATAACTGAAGCAGAACATAGAGAATAACGCAATGGTCGTATAGAAGTGAAAAGGAAACATCAGCGATAACATAAAGTCAAATGAAGTGAGACAAAAGGAAGTAGCATCAATATTATTTGTTAATTTAAGTTGCGGATATAGAATAGCTTTGGCGTGCTAAATCGAGCGCGGGCTACGTTAGAGCGTGACCTTGACCTTTCGGATTTGTGTGGGCTCCAGTCTGACCTCGGCCAAAGAGTGCATTCATTCAATCTTTCAGTCATTCGCATTCGCTATCCCTCCTGCTCTTTCGCATTCTTTTTTGCATTTTTTCCGCATTTCCGTCTGATCCATTATCATACATTGAAAGATTGCTTTAATTGGTTCATTCCATATTTAATTACGGTATCAATCATACCACTTTGACACTGTTCACTTTTCATTAATTTAAAGTAATTAATAAAGTCTCGATATTTTGGACGTCGATATTTTGGGCGTCGATATTTCGGCGTCGATATTTTGGGCAAAAGCCTTTATGATCAGCAGCGGTAGGAACCATTCACCCGAAAAATTTTGGGTGAGCTCGGTCGAATGAGGGCTCACTCGACCGACGGTTCGAGCGAGCTCGGTCGAACGACACTTCGTAGGAACCAACTCACTCGATCGTTNTGTTTCTCAATGATATTCATGAAACGGAGATATCGAAATGGATATGGCGGGTTAATCCACCGTTTTAAACAAAAAGAGCATTCAACGACGTTTGCTCCTTCGCAGTGATATTCAAGATATTAAGAAATCGGAATGGATGTGGCGGGTTGAGTCCGCCATTTTGAACAATAAGAGCAATTTATGACGTGCGCTCTCCAATCTACTATTGTGTCACTACTAAGCCTAAGAAATGTGTATGTGTCTCGTAAATTTGTGCCTGTATGCGGTGCAATTCGGTGCAATTTGTACAGTATCTGGCATATTTATCGCTGCATAAGGTCGCTCAAATATTTTTGAGGCGTGCCCGATGTCTCGAAAAATTTTCGAGGTGAGCTCGCTCGAAAGAGGTCGCTCGAACGTTGGTTCCTACCGACTGAAAAGTTTGGAATGGACTTTTGGTCGAGTGAGCTCACTCGACCTAAAAAGGCGGTTGGTTCCTACCGCTGCAGGAGGGTTGAGCATATAAGAGTACTTTTGTAAATGCAAACATGTTGCGCTCAGCTTTAATCACTAGGAGAGCTCTTTTAAGCTCAATCCAATTCCACGCAATTTTTGCTAAAATTCGTACTATTCTTGTGACTGAATCAAAGAATTTTTGTTGGACCGAATCAGACTGATTTACAAAGTTAGTGTTGGAGTTTAGACTGAGCATTAATATTTTGCATTAGTGCAAGGACTATCATTCAGAGTCGTTCAGTCTTCAGATTCGCTTAAGCGACTGAGTCCGACGCTCACAGGCCGCGAAACGATATGGATGACAGCGTGTATAGCTGAGTAAAGTAACTTGAGTTTTTGATTAAAACTGCAAAAGGTCCCAGTCGCTTTTCACGCCCACGACTCTGCACGCGCCAATGTTACCATTATTTCGACATGTATATTTGCAGATGGTAAAGTCAAAGCAGTAAAATTGACTGAGTAAATTCGGTGAAGTCCAAAAAGTTAACGAATGCCAGAAATATAGCACGCATCGGGCTGAGCATATATGGAACGTATTTGCAATACCGCTTCACCTTATCCATTGGTCTAAAGCATATTTATTCTGACACATTTGGCAAAATGCGAAAGTTCAGCGAGGATTTGTTGAACTGGAAAAAGCAATGTCTCTCCAGTTATGATTACAATAAGAAAATTTCCAACATGTGAGGTATGAAGTACGGCTAGTCTTTAAACTTTGGTAGCCTAAGATATCCTGCACCTATCTGAAAAATATTCGGCTCCTAACTCATCTGCTCGAAAATTCATTTTTGCTTGCTTAGGATATTCTGAGCCTACTGCAGGGTTCATCTCGAAAAGTATCGTGCTCTCTTTGATATGCGCTCAGCCCACTTGCGGATGCTCTGATTTTTTGGGCGCTCTTCAGCTATTAATTACAGTATTTTGCTGCAAAATATTGGCGTGAGGCTTCCTTTGTTTTCATTGAAGCAGATAATCGAACACTTTATCCAATCGTCCGATCGTCCATGCGCTCTGCACAAATTTTAACCAGTCTTCACCTAAACGAGCTAGAAACCCAAAATTTTGCAGGCAGGTGCAGAACAGCTTTTGCCACTAATATAATATGTACAGAACAGTTTTCTCAATCTACCGTATATTTAGTAATTGTTGTGTGTATAAGGACTTTTGGAACGACCATCGTATTTTGGCGGCCCGTCAAATTGTCTCCATGTTGCGCATAAGTGAGCTGATGTCGAAAGAAACTGAATTAGTGGACGACCGGTTACGTTACGGATGGATCAGCGCACGCAATTATCGCAGCGTTAGTAGCGTTTGGATGTTG
>NIUQ01003395.1:0-17618 GCA_002796945.1 Plectus sambesii
ATCGCTACGAAGTCACTGAGAATTAGGGGAAAAAATTGGTTTTTACCCTGAAAAATGAGGTTAATTGTGCGGCAGATTGTCTCGTGAATTTTTATCAGTAACACGAGTAAATGAACCGGTTCAAGCAATGTACAAATATTTTTTGAAGAAAAACAACATTCAGGAGAGGGCAAAATATACAATTGATTGCAGTTGAAGAACTGCTGAGAAGTTGAGCGGTTAAGAATGTACAATAATTATTACAAGGAGTAGAAGCATGGTAACTATTCAAACAATTGTAGAAATTAAGGGTACAACAGTGTTCCATATACAATCAGGCGTTAGACGCTGATAACTATTGAAGGCGACAGCTACTGAAGTAGCGCAACCAAACGATTCGTAAGCTCTTGGAAAGTCGGCCGAGTCGCCTCTTCCCAGCGCCAGCAATCTTGGATTACTGGAAGCAGCTTGTTCCTCAGGTGCTTGTCACTGGAAAGGAAACAGCGATTAAGGAACTTAATAAATTCTGCGAACTGAAAAGGTCAAACATACTATGTTACCTGCGGTCATGCTACCCGATATTAATGATAGCAAATAACTATTTGGCAGCTGTAATGAAATATATTTTAAAGTTCAACGTTTCTCAATGTTTATGGCAGCCCTTTTTCGCTTTATAGAGTAAAGCGGTTGAATTTAGGTTTCATACTGCTTCACAAAGATTGCGCCTAATAAACTAGCAGCAATTTCGCAGCCGTTCTTACGATCGAGCACTTAAAATGCATAATCTGGAGGTAAATGGGTAGCTGTCAGAAAACTACAGTACACCGGGACCGCAGGTATAAATATGAAAAGAGAAAAAACCACTGACAGCTCGTTTCGTCTGCTCGTGACCGATTGAAGTACGCGGTAAGGACTGTCCTTCATAATGGTTGGATGACACTTGCTGCTCTGTGTGACCACTTCCGGATCTTTGCCCATCGTTACCACCTCGATTAGCAACGCACCGAATGACCACCTAGAAAATAAACAATTTTGTAACAGCGCGGGATTTTAGCGCCTTCAAATTACAGATTTTTTCGCCACACGCTGAAGTATGGGCGCGTAAATCTCGCTTCAGCATTGAGGAAATTGGATCGGTAACATAATCTTATCTGAAGTTGTTCATAAGTTACGCAATTCTTAAGGTCATTATGAAGCATAGCGCAGAGTATCGCTATGAATTACCGCCATTCATTATAATTCGTCACTCTTGCATTCCATTCGTAATCCTTGCAATCAGTTTTGCCAAACTAGCGTTGTAACTGAATGCAGTGATGACGAGTATGATCCAAAAATAACAAATTATTCTGAATGGCAGGGCAACATTAGGGAAGGGACCATATTACCAGCCCATAAAAGGACAACTGACACATCGCTCTTCTTGAGAAAGTCGCCAACACGCCGAGACCCGTCGGGAAGGATGCGCTCGAATGTCTCTGGAGGCATCCACTTGTACGGTAAGACTCCGTCTGTTAGCGGCCGGTAGATGTCGCTGTCGTTAACGCGGCGAGCCATTCCAAAATCTGTCAGTTTCGCTGATTGCTGCGTCACAGACAGCAAGACGTTTCGAGCGGCCAAGTCCCGATGAACGTAACCGCGAGATGATATAAATGCCGAAAAGTCAAGATTACAAATATGGTGGAAATTGTTTACAGCGATAAATGGGTGACTGGTGGATTCAGATCTTTTTCGGCACTTAACATAACATAGGGGACTGAAAATTAGAGACAGATCAAAAGTGACCGCTATAAGAGACATCGCTATAAACGATTTCTACTTATTAGAAACCTTCTACCGGTTTCGCATCCCATTCTTTCATCAAAGTCGTACGCTATGTTTTCTATCCCCAAAGCAAAGTGAAGTTCGTATAAAACCGGTTCCGCCTATAAAGGTAATTCGCTTATAGTGGTCATGTGTGATTAGCTTGAATCTTCAGTCTCCTATATTCTGTAAAGAGCAAAAATTGTTTACAACAGTAAATCGTTTATAAAGGCCCAAGTGTGTCAGTCATCCATTACCAATTTTTACTAGTTCTATTGTATACTCTAGCTACATTATTTGATGCTCAACCGGCCCACTAGCACTCACCATAGCGTCGGAGATCTGGTGGCACAGCGTGATCAGCTGGACGGCGACGTTCGACTCCCACCTCCCGGTCTTGTCGGACAACAACGACGACGACAGAAGGAGGTCCGTCTTCGTCAGGTATTTCTTCAAATCGCCGCCATCGCAGTGCTCGAAGACGATGCCGCAAATCTGCTGCGACTCCGTTAACATGACGCCGTACATCTTGACAATGTTCGGATGACCAGAACGCGCTAGCGCCATCGCCGCCGCTACTTCTTTACGCTGGTACTCTTCATTCGTTTCTGCTGCAAGCTCCTATCAGTTCGATTGTATACATAAAATATTATGCCATGCACCAGTTTCACATCGCGCACTCAAGTTAGACCTAAATTTAAGTGCGCGATATGAAGCCGGCCCTAAACCTTACATCAGAAAAATGCTTGATATGTGACAAAAGACCAAAAATGACGCTCAAACAGGTGCCGTATTTACAAACATCAAGGCAATAAATTTTTGTGTAATCCCAAGATTACGACCGATTCATATCATAACAACAAGTTGAATATGTAAATAATAGGCCGCAATCTTGCATTATTAATCTTAATACTAATGAGTACGACCCAGAATAGAACAGAAAGAAGCAACATGACAACTCACTCTGAGAAAAACTCTTCAAAGCGACATTGCACTGCAGGGCAGTGCAGTGAAGGAGGTATACATCGCCGAATTTCCCATATCCAATTCGATTGCGCTCAGGCACAGCTGCGGCGGTGAAACACATGCAGTCGGTATCGGGCGAGTATATCGTGGTGGGAGACGCCGAGAGAGAGGAGGTGCCCGCCGTAAGCGTTGATGAAGTGAGTGTTGAAGAGGTGAGCGTTGAAGAGGTGAGTGTTGACGAAGTAAGCGTTGATGAGGTGTGCGGCGAGCTGTCCGACACGACCGTTACCGTAAGCGACTCGCTGCTACCACCTCGCAACCGGCGGCTTTCTTCCAATTCAACTTCTCCTTGAAGAATCACGCTATCTCTCTGAAAATCATATCACGTTCATTCGAAGATAACATATGTAGTTGGCATCATTAATCATTGACCCATGTTCCAGCGCGCCGTGCGTTTTACAGAAAATCAATAGTGACAACCGAGTTGCGCGTCGCCGGCGCGGGAAGTTCAAATTATGGCAAAATAATCGTCACAGAACATTTCCACTCCGCAATCCGCTTTCTATCTTGCAAAAATGAAACATAGAGAGAAATGAAAAACAACGAACCATGCCGACAGAGCTGGAGAATGCAAGCCGATAAAGAGGATTAGGCTCAAGCGAACTATTCGTCTTCGTCGCCAACAGATGCATGTTCCACTTGTCAACAATCGCTTGCCATCTGTCGCACTTGGCAGAGAGCCACTGCCGGCATAGCCAGAAGGAGAAGAAGAGCGCAACAACGGCCAGCGTCGAGAGCAAGACGGCGACGAAGATGATGATCACATTGGTGTAATTTAGCCGGGCAACGCGTTTCGGATAGAGGAACGTTAGCTGGGCGGGAGGCGAGGCGTTGTCGTTGCCGTCAAATGACACGATTTGCGCCACGTACTCGCAGCCGTCGCTTGTCAAGTTCAGGTGGAGCAAGGCGCTCGAGGCAGTCTACAAGAGATTCAGGTTTTTTCGAGAAATTTCTAATTAAAGCTGTAATGGGGTAAGGGTAACTCGATCCTAAATTTCGCAATTAATCCCAACCCCGAATTCAATACAACAATTCTCTTCCGAATTAAAAAGAAAACATTAATGCTGTTACAACTCAATATCATAAGTAACTGTGCTAAAACTGCTCAATTGTGCAAAGCGTTACGAACAGTAATGATCAACAGATCAAAATACAAACCGCATTAACGTGGATTTCGTGCTCGTCAAGAACCAAAGGACAGCTCTTCTGTCCGGGCACGGGCAAGGAGCGATAGTAGAGCAGATAGCCAGCTATAACCTTGACGTTGTCTGCTGGCGTCCAAGAAACGAGTGCCGTGCCAGACTCTTCATCTATCTCGGCCAAGCGGAAATCGACCACCTTTCCTAGGCCTAAAATACAAGGAAGATTTAATTATTTAAGCATTACTTTGTAAGGGAAGGTTCAATAGGCCATTTTTAATAGGCCCGTACGATAATTAATTGTTAGTCATGCATGGCGTTGGTGGTGTAAATTATTTCCTTTTCCTATTGTTTTAAAATAAAAGAGTAGCTAATTTGCACTAACGCCATGCGTGATTAAATATAAATTACGGTACGCGCTTACTAAAATGGCCGACTGAACATCCCTTTTTAAGGGCAGCTCATGTCAAACAGCATATTAACCTGCATTCATGTATTTGATGATAAAAGAATCCGATTTCTGCATTTTTCTGTCAAAACGAAGTTTAAATAGTCAAAAATGCGTAATAGCGCTTTAACGTACCGCAGATAAAAGGGTTCGGTCCTATAAGCTGCCGACAGGACTTGGCAATGAGGAAAGTGCCGACGGGATCCGACTCGAGACGTTCAACTTTTCGCTCGATTGTTGAAATGGATTTCAGCGAGACCGTATAGTTCTGGTCGAACTGAAGATTGGGAAGAACATATCCGTCGCTTTCATCCTGAAAAATGCAGTAATCCTGAGAGAACACTTCAACCAAATAGGAAGGAAGAGGCACGAATATGAAGTCGACTTTTTCATGCGCACGCAAGGACACAACTAAACCCGCCTATAGAAACAGCTTACCAAAGCGAAATCGACGCTACGAGGAGGTTGATATTCATTGGCCCAAGCCACCTGATAGAAGCAACTGCGGGGGGCGAAAGATCGATCGTGGTAGGACCAGCCGACCCTGGCGCTCAGGCGACCATCGGCGACGAACTGCTCGCTGATGGATAAATTGACGGGAGGCTGGAGCTGGTAGCTTAGCGCTGGCACCTCGATCCACTGGCTGACAACCGGCGCGCCGACCCGACCACCAACATCGACCGCCGTCACTACGAAGCGATATTGCACTGTTGGCACCAGCGATTTGGGAATCCATATCGCTCGACTATCAGTCTGAAAACAACTACTAAATTAAATGATATCAAAATACTAAATCAAACAAACGCTGCATAAAATGTGATAACATTCCACTTCTTTCTGTCACACCATGATATCACAGTGATCAATTAAAACTTATTTGATCTGTCACGCGCTTTATTATTCGCCATGTGGCATATGTGGATTTTTAAGACGTCAATTGCTGAATAAAGCTGAAACGCGGTTGGGGTTTTTCAAAAAGCTAGGATCGGAGTAACCCCTTTACAGCTTTACTTGAGAATATGCTTCGAATAAAACCCTTTGGCTTAAAATCCTTGTTCATAAATATATCAAACCAAGCCCCATGACCGTAGCAATTGTCGTTAAGCGATGCATTCATTAAAATAAATCGTATCATCATCAAAAAACAGACTCCATAATACCTACCATCCCGAAACGAAGCAGCTGTTCCTCATAAGCGCCGATCTTTGGCGCAAATGCGCGATATCTGACTTCGAAGAGGAACCTAACGGGCTCTGCGAACGGTTGTTCATATTTGACGATAAGCAGACCACTCAACAACGGCGGCGATTGGTCGTTCGTCGAATGGCTCTCCGGCAGTGTCATACACTTGAGAGTGACGTTCGTCAACTTTGCTGATGAGTTGTTCTCAGCTAAATGCATTGAAATCAGATATACAGTGGTATTCGTTTATATCGGTCATCGTGGGACCGGTATACACGAAATACAGTTATAATCGAAATCAATAAAAGCGAAGTTGACAATAACAACCTCTTTTTGATTTCTCCTTTTTAAAGTTTCTTGAAAATAAGGCCTGGGCTTAGCTTAAAGTTTTGCGTCGATAGCTAAATAACTTGCCTCTCTTAAGTACAAGCCCTAGGCTTCTATATGAGAAAACTAGGTTCTATGCTAAAACACGAAAGAGATCCGGATAAATGAGTACTTTTTCTAATCCCCTACATTCTTATATTCGGATTCGACTATAATGGGATTTAAAATCAGCTTTCCAGTATAAATTGCCAAAATCGCATCATTTCGAGCTCATAAACTCCTTCACTACAATAAGAAAGCTGAGAATGAGACAATTACTGGAGATTTCATGCTCCCAGTAGAAGCTGAGCCCTTGCTGAAACGCTTCGGTGAAACGACCTTGTTTGCTGAACGGATTCCTGCAGCCTAATTCGCACTGAAAGCAAAGAAAGGCAAAGGATTACGTGAATAGTAAATAAATACGATTTTTAGGTAAAGCGCTACCTGTTGATACTCGTTAGACGATAGACTAAAATGTGCCACAACTTCTCCCGAGTTCAGCGTTCGGTTTGTGCGGGTGGCGAACTGCAACAAGGCACTAGTCATAACAAAGATGATAAAGAAATACATAGCGAGAGAAAAAAAGGCGACAGAGACATGTAAAATCTTTTCAAATAACATAAATAGACAACCTCTTTCGTGCAGCTGATCTCGCACTGAGCGCGTCTGACCAACTCGTTCATCTGTGATGTGCTTAGCATCGGTTCAACTCCGAAGACGGGCGATAAAACTGCCATAACGAAGGCAAGGAAAAATTCGCTCCGTCGATTCCGACCCATCTTTCCGTTCGAGAGGAACACTCTCGCTCCGATCAGCTGCAAGCTGAACTGATCAATTAAGCGAGGTGAATAAACGTTGCCACGATGTTGAAAATTTTGAGTATCAGCTGATTGTGGTAGCGCTCGGCCTCGTTCCTATTGACTTGGCTTAACTCGGTTGTCTAAGACTTTCGAATATGTACGCAGCAACGCATAAATACAAAATTTTGACTGAGAAGTGGCGAGACCCAGCTACACATTTGATTCAAGATTACGGTGCTTAATATTTTGACGAATATTGCGTTCCTCCATTCTTTTTCAGCTCTCTTGAACGGGATCAAGGGATACGATTGGTCTATAGTCTCAAAGAGATCTGCGGTGATATCTTACTACTTCTTGTTGGATCGTTTCAAGAAGTGTGATTATTTATATTGCCAGCCAATCATTAAGCTCGTTAGTGTACGTATTATCTCATTGAGCGCGAGCATTCGAGTAGGTGGTTGAATTTCAGTTTTATTCCTGCCATTCATCCAGAACGGTCGCTCCCCTACCCTCTCCGACCCCTACCTATAAGGTCACAGTCATTCTTATCAGTGAATTCTTCTCCAGCGTTCCTACCTGTCTTGGGAGTGCCTAACTCACAGTCTCTTTTTTCAGCTTAACCGCTGCCAGTGCTTAAACTTGGCTTGCCTGGTAGGTAACCTCTGCTGCTACCCTTATCATTACTTCTGTTTTAGTCAATACCCTGTCCCGGAGTGCTCTTTGACGTCCGTCAGGATTGCTGTGCCATAAACGTCTTGAAGTAATCCAGCAGCAGCAGCAATGGCATTAAGGATAAGTGTAGTGAGCAATTTCGATTGACTTGAATATATTTTGCCCTCTAATGGTAAATTTCTCTCACTCCTAAATAAACTCGTTGACAGGTTGACATAAATGATCATGTTTCAATAGTCCGTTTAATAATGTTTATTATCTTTACCATCGATGGTTAATCACATTTACACTTAATGAGCAAATCTTTTTTACAACAAAAGACGCAATGAAGTGTTACGAATACCAGCGTGCGTCTATGAAGGTATGTCTCCATCAAAGTGGTATTAGCTAACAAAATTTCTCTAAGTTATGACAGTGAGTTCGTAGAAGAGCTATTTGTACTGAACCATTCCTTGATTCACATGAACAACAGGATTGTAAATTTTCACCACGCTAGACTTCGTAGCATCATACGAGTCTGTTTTGGGTAGATATCAGTGGGACCGATACTCCACCATAATCCGCATGTTCCCTGCCTACACGACGACACAAGTTTGCCATTCAAAGCAGAATAAGCGCAAAAACTATTCGTCCACCATCCGCTGAAATTGAACCACGGTAAAGAATATAAGGAAAGCTGCACAATTACCCATTTTGGCTCGAAGAAAAGCAATAGTCGCTGGCGCCATGATTCGCATCTATTGTCGAAAAGTTTAAACCATTTGAACGAGAAATACCATATCCTGATAACGCCGTTGCATTGCCTGCGACTGAAGAAGATAAGTGTAGTGCGTAGAAATGTGTTTCATCGTCGATCTATAAGAATATTATGTATAGATAGTTAACATTGTAGGGTACAGATAACGATCACTTGGTGATCATTGAATATTTCGCAAATCAGTTGGAAAATATTTTTTATCATCTAATGATATTAAAAGCTAGCATTTCATATTTAAAACTTCAAGTTGCTTTCTCAACAGAACGTCTTATCGCTTATTCGATATTTTCCACCTCAAAGAAATCAAAGGAGTTTTCTTCAAGTTCAGCAAAACACCATAAAGTTTAAAACAGGTTATTATATTCATAAATGGATACATATTCATTAACACAAACATAATGTAAAAGTAATAAGACAAAAAAAATTATTAGCTGACTTTCTTTTATGCACCAGAATGTTTGTCAACACGTTATAATTTTTCATAATTTATTCAGTTCGATATATCCATATATTTTGTGATCAGACATTAAAAATAAGGAAAATATTCATCAACTACTAAAGATAAGCAGTAACGGTAAAACGATAAGTCTTTAAAACTTTAATTCAAAAGAAGAAGAAAATCAAAAAGATGAAAAAGATAAAAATTTAAATTTTATATTCAATTGTGAATTTTGCTAAAAATAAACAAATTGCGAAAGAATTAAACTGATTGAATGCATGAATATTATAATGTTAGAAACGCATGCAGTATACGAATCTCCTCTTTCAGTTTCTTAGAGGTTGAACTTTCCAAAAAGGCAAATGCTATGCATGAACGAAGAGAACCACCGTATTTCTTCCAATTGACGCCCAGGGCGTCTATTTTTTCAATCAATGCGTGAGGGGGGCTTCTTTTGGAAGGGGGCGTCTATTAGAGGAAGGGCGTCGATATTCTCAACTGATGTTTGAACTTGGCGTTCGTTGGAGAAAGAGCGTCTTTTTTCCCAATTGCTACTTCAGGATAGAATATAATTCATATATAAAAGGACTGTGCGATATCAGTAGTAGAATTTAAATGGGAGTTCAGTGTTGACCTACACTGTATAGGTGTTTACTATTTTAATTACCCTTGAGAGGGGCGATTACTTGGGGGGGCGTCTATTAAAAGAAATAAGGTATGTTTCAAATTCGCTGTTTTGTCAAAGTAGTACGTTACTTACGGAAAACTTAGTGTGCTTTTCCCACCAGTATCCATTTGTAGTGAACGAATATGGCTCTCGATTCCCCCAAAGGTCAATTCGCAATTCAACATTAGAATCTTTGGTGCTCAGAACGTGAATAATATCATTTCCGAGCCATAAATTGTTTTCCAATCCATTGTTGAATCCAACTTTGTAATCATTCCAAGTTTTATCGTAGAACGAAAGATTACCATCAATGCGCCTAAATCAAATGATAATTATTACAATCATTTTACTCTTGAGGACAAGTGTACTGGCAAGTATAAGAAGAGAAAATTCTATCGGTTTTGAGCAGGATATGAATTATACAGCTAAGTTTGAAGGAAAATAAAAAATGAAACGCATAAGAGATGCATTTTCCGACATATGCTTATCGAAATTCATCGACTATCTGTAAAGAAAACGCTGAACCCTTCTGTTACTGCGAAAATAATGGCACATTGGTCTTGACATAAAGTAAAGTGAGTACCTCTGAATTACGGTCCAGCCACCGCCATCGGTTTCCATGTCACAAAATGCGTTGAATTCTGGTATACCCGGTGGACTGAGCAGATACACTCCGCTTGGAAGGTCGCTGTATTCCTGGTGCAGTTCGTGGCAATCATTGACGTAATAGTCCAAACTTTCGCCTAAATCGGCATTCGTGTCGATTAGTGAGATGCAAATCGAAATTATAGTTCAATTTGAGATTATTGCGTAAAACACTGAGTGCGTTGACCCTTCTCCTCCTATCTTTTGGTCACAGACTGATCGATGTAACTTTCCATTTTAAAGTAATTTAGATTGGGATTTCCGTAAACGGCGTCAGAATTTTCCGAAAGTATGAGTGTCAAAATATGGCGAAAAATGTACATTTGATTAGATGACTACAGAAATTAAATCAACGCTTTTATATAATATTCGAAAGGGCACAATGATAAGAATATGAAAATGTGAACTACTATACAATCTGTTTCAACACTACATAAGTAAAAAACTGATTAAAAAATAAAATGTGAAAAGCAATGGTAACTTTTTCGAAACACAGAAAGAGCTATGCCTCTATTTCCTTGAACAGTTCAAAGAAATCTTAAAATCGATTACAAAGACTGAGAAGATAAAAAATTTTCATTGTCTACCAGTGTCCATTCGACTAAACTAACACAAGCTGAAACATTTTTAATGCCCTATCAGTATGACTTCGATAAATATCGTAGTTCTGTTGGATATTTCTTATGGTGAAACATGCCAGTATCCAAAGCGATAAAAGGACAACAATAATTTTGGCAGGAACCAACTTTGGGCTAAAATGAAGACCTGTTATTGCAAATGGTTTTTAAGTTCAATAGTACCGTTGCACAGCCGAGCTTTAAGGCAATAATCTTGGGCTAACTTCTGCTTAGGAAAATGAACCAGTTTTTGTCAAAAAATTCGAGAGCTCAAAAGTAAAAAATTTAATCTATTCTATCTTTCGTAATCTTTTAGCTTTGCACCAGATTTCAAAACTGCTAACATTATCTGATTTATCTCATTCTGATCTCTCAAATGACATATGCAAACATTGATTTTAATCTCGCTTTTATAGTCATCTAATTAAATTTTAATTTTCAGCCATATCTCGGCATGGAAATATTTTCAATAAACTCTCACGCCATTTTCGCAAGTTCCGATCTGAACGAATTTCCCTAAAATGGAAAATTTCATCGAAATCTGAAAGTTACTTGCAAATTGTGTCAATACATGCCTTGAAAATGCTCGATGCTTAAGAAAAGTCTGTATTCTGATCGCATATCCTCAAAGCGCGCTGACATTCTGAAGTATGCAAACTGATAAGAAAGCCATTCACTTACAAATTAAAAACATACGCACCTACAGTAGTATGTTTACGGAATAGTCGCTCCACAAAAAGATTAATCTAGCATCGCTTAGAATGGAAAAGAAGGTGCGCGACACCATGAGCACCTAAGCTTAGCTATAGTGCGTAATATATAATGAATGGAGACTTCTGTACCATTATGACGAGCAAAAAATTTGCTAGCTATGACGATTCCCGCGACAATAGCGGCTATTACTAATCCCAATTTAACGCGGCCGCCGACGGTAGTCGCCGTTCCATCAGTTGTAGCAGTCGCAGAAGCACTAAAAATGTGGCAGGTTGCACTATTAGAGATGGTGACGACCAGCTGATTTCAGATGACATAAATAAGCAATAGATTTTGAAATGAATTAAGAGAGATCTTTGGTTTTTTTTCAGACGCCCAAAGAAGAATGCCGAATCAAAGTTTTGCCCCCGGTTCCAACGCTCAACCTATTGTCATCATTTTTTGAGGCGCTCATATAATAACGGAAACCTTGAGAACGTTTTCATATTTAATGTTTTGACTTCTTATTGTTCTAAAAATATCTTCCAAGTTTTATCTTTATAGCATATAAAGAAGGAAAGAATATTTGCAAAACTGTCGGAAAGACGCAAAATCACAGTGGATACATTTTTAGAACACCCTGCAGTTGAATTATTCGTATTAAAAAACTTACCCAGATTGACTGGTGCGCTGATATCCGCTAATACACCACATGGGCTGAAATAATTCATTTTCGATTAGAGAAGTTTAAAATTACTGAAATGGTAGTCGAGAAAGTCTTCAATCATCACTTAAAATAATATTCTGTACTTCTTTAACAGCTGGGGAAATCGGAAATTGGGGAAGATAATCACAAGAGCACAATATATATCCCAAAAACCAAGGGGATTCCCTTCTTTTAACTTTCTCCGTTTCACATATCCATGTTCAATTCATAGAGGCAGATCAGTCAACGATATGGTACTGTTGGAAAGTGGCCAGCAGTTTCCAGATTATCTTGACACTGTCATGGTACTATTGAACCGCTCAGTTTAAGAATTATACTCACGAGGTAAATTATGAGTGCCGGTAGAATCCATATTGGTAGTGTGATGAAGCAAAACACATTTAACGCTATTCTTAACCCTGGTTTAGTAGGCCACCACTTTTCCAGTGATGAAGGATAGCAAGACGGCGGCTCTTCGCAAGATATACAGGTAGCGTTTTTTTCACCACCCATTATTTATGTTGATCAGAGATTACAATACCGTTAAGTATAGATGAATTTTTGGATTCAGAACCTAATAGCTGATCGCATGAATTAATGTACTGGACAAGGGGAATGATTGGTCAGATCACTCCTATGTACACGGGTGTTAGGGGTTTTGACTATGGGACTGACGAAATCCCTAGAGGTGTCAGTCTGGGAGTCTTCTTGGCGCCAAGCCGATACGGTAGGAAGTGTAGGGCGTGCAGGGTTTCCTTGCGGGATCCTATCAGGTTTTCTTAAACGATAATTCGTAATTTAGTAAGACACGTGTGATGACAGATAACTCTGGTAATAAACAACCAAATTTAATGTACTATCCTTTGGAGTAACCTCCAACTCAGATTATTTTAACCATTATT
Source organism: Plectus sambesii (assembly GCA_002796945.1). Classification (NCBI taxonomy): domain Eukaryota; kingdom Metazoa; phylum Nematoda; class Chromadorea; order Plectida; family Plectidae; genus Plectus; species Plectus sambesii. Next base: position 12,839 of record NIUQ01003395.1, read on the forward strand.
ATCCGACCACAATGACTCTATGCGAACTTTCAACAGACATAGAAAATTTTGCAGTTTTGCATTTCCGTTGAAAGTTCAGAAAACGAGTTATTGTGATCGGATTTCTATGGAAAAAGGAAACCTGAGTAATAAGCTACTCTAAAAAAAAGCAACAAACTGCATTGATTTTAATTGCGTATTACCGGAGCCATTTCCCACCAAAGCATGCTCCACTCCAAATACTAAAAAGTTACCTGTCAGCTCAACTACAGAAAATGGCGAAAATGGACCAATTTTAAACATTCAAAAAGGAAATCTAAGCTAGAATTTCCTTTATCCGATATCAGAGGGTAAAAGTGCATTGAATTTCGTTGCATATTACTGATATTATCTTTAAATGTGTCTTACCACAATACCAATGAACTTTTGAAAAAACCTAATATTCCTACAGAACGACGATATCATGAGAGAGGAATACATTCACTTCATTTGACCCATAACTCCACTCTGTGCGCGTCTATTTAAGCAGGTCCGTAACCTTGACACAGGTCCATGCAAAGTATAGGGGGATCAAAGGTTATTCCCTCAGATCTTATCACCTGCCCATGCCCAGTCCGGTCAAGGAAATACTGGAATGCATCGCCTATCAATCATCTTGTCATACAGCCAAGTGAAGGGTATCTATTAAGCTAAAATACAATATGTTTTTTTGATAACTTGTGCTAGAATAAACCGAATTGACTAAAAATTAAGATAAAAAAATCTGAAGACGATGAGGGCTATTTTTAAGTGACAATATTTGGTCACCACATCGTCATGTTATGGCCTACAAAAGACAGGCAGTCGTTTTGGAGAGAATTGCCTACGACTTATGAAAGTAAATTCATGGATATCATGTGGGCAACAATAATTCTTGATAAGTTTTGTATAAAATCAATGAAAACTGGTTCACAAAAAAATCACACCTTCAATGATATGGAGCAAAAATTATTCAAAATTCTTCTTGTCGACCTCAGCCATGAATTTACCCTCACGCATCTTCGACAGTTCTCATCAAAACGAGCGCTAGTCTTTTGTAGGGCACAACATGACTATATGGTGACCAAATTATATCATTTAAAAACAGCTTCATCTTCTGTAATTTATTTATGTTAATTTTCATTTCATTTGAATTATTCTAGCCCAAATTATCTTAAAAAATATTGTATTGTGAATTAATGAACACCTTTTACTAGGCTGCATGACAAGATGATTGATAGCCGATGCATTCCTGTACTGCCTTGACCGGACTGGGCAAGGGCAGGTGATAAGATCTAAGGGAATAACCTTTGATCCCCTTATACTTTGCATGGACCTGTATCAAGGTTACGGACCTGCTTATATAGGCGCGCACTGAGTGGAGGTATGGATCAAAAGAAGTGAATGTATTCCTCAACCATTGGATCATCGTTCAGTAGAAAAATTAGGTCATTTCAAAAGTTTCTTGGTATTGTAGTAAGACACGTTTAATGAAAAATCTGATGATAAGCACCTAAATTCAATTCGGTTGGTTGCGTCTTTTAGAGCAAGATGTAATTCAATTATCCTTTTTCATCATAAGAATTCGAACACAGTAGCTAATTTTGCAAAATTTTAACGGGAAGGCACAATTCTGGATTTCTGTTGACCGCTGATAAAGAGAGTAATTGTGATCGGATTCCTGTGATAAAAAGGAAATATGAGTTAGGTGTTACTCTAAAAGATGCACCGAATTGCATTAAATTTGGTTGTTTATTACCAGAATTATTTGTCATCACACGTGTCTTATAAAATTACGAACTATTGTTTAAGAAAACCTGATAGAATCCCGCACGGAAAACCTGCTCGTCTTACACTTCCTACCGTATCGGCTTAGCGCTAAGAAGACTCCGGGACTTCAAGCTCATCTCTACTAATATGACCAGTCATATTTACAGTGCTTCTGCAACTAGTACAACTGATGGAACTGCGGCTAAAATTGGAACGACTGGTGGTTTTAAACTTAAAATGTTTATAGTAGCTATGGTTGTCACCGGATCTGCAGTCATCGGAGCCGTTATCGGGGCAATCGTCATAGCTGGCAAACCTATTGCTGAGAACGCAAAAGAAATCGTGACCCCTACCGGTATATTACACACTTTAGTTAGACTTAGATACTTTAAGCGGTACGGAACTTATTTTCACATCCAAAGCAATGCTATATCAATCTTTTTTCGGAGCGACGAATCCGTGACAATAGTATCAGTTGAGTGTTTGTTTATATTTTGCGAATGAATTACTCTCTTCTCGACTTGCATACTTCAAAATATCAAAAATATTTGAGAATATGTGATCAGAGATTAACGACAGACTCTTTCTTATCGTAAAGACGTAGCATCGACACTAGAATTTCATAGAACTCTTAAAGAGGTTCAAAGCATAGGCGTTTCCCTGTTAAAAGTCCAATATGTTTTCATATTTTAGTTTTCAGTTGGTTTTTTCCATTTTTACGGTTTAATTTATTAATTTATTTTCCAGTTTTGCATTAAATTTCAAAACAGTGCACACTTGGATGCGCGCAGACTGTCCTTAGCCATTCACACACTGATCGAACCCCCACCAGTCTTTTTGTCACAAACTGAAATGACCTTTTATGCTGCGTTTTCCGCCATACTTTTGCTAGGGTGAGTAATTACACTGTGCATGGTGCTGATCGGTAGGAAAACCAAATTTAGGCCACAGTTATACGGCGAATGATTGCCATGAATTGCACCAGGAATACAGCGACCTTCCAAGCGGAGTGTATCAGCTCAATCCACCCGGTATAACAGCTTTCAACGCATACTGTGACATGGACACCGATGGCGGTGGCTGGACCGTAATTCAGAGGTACTTAGTAAATTATTTTATTCAAGTCTAAAATTTACCTCTTTTTTGCAGTAGCAGTAGTAGGTTTTAGTGTTGATTTCGGATATAGATTATTAAATTCGTTAAGCGTGCGGTAGAAATCACGTATCTTATGCGTTTAAAATTTGACTGTTTTAAAAATGAGCTGCTCGATTTAAATCCAGCTCAAAATCGATAACATTTTCTCTACTCATGCTCCCCATAGTTGTTCCTCAAGAGTGAAATAATTAAAATATGCATCATTTAATTTAGACGCGTCAATGGTAGCCTTACGTTCTACGATAAAACTTGGAAAGATTACAAAGTTGGCTTCAACAATGGACTGGAGAACAATTTATGGCTCGGAAATGATATCATTCATGTTCTGAGTACCAAAGATCAGAATGTCGAATTGCGAATTGACGTTTGGGGCAATCGCGATCGACATTCATCCATTCCAGATGGACACTGGTGGGAAAAGCACACTCATTTTTCCGTAAGTTTTGTACTATACTGAGAACAAAGCGAATTTTAGAAAAAATGCTTCTCTTCATTTATGCGTTTTTTAAGTTTAAATTAAAACTTTTTATCATATTTTTTCAGGACATTTGTGTTACTGAAGATGTATCGCTGAGTGAATTTATTAACATACTTTGAACTTTATGATGTTTAATTGAAATTGAAGAAATCTTAATTGCTTTAGCAATTGTGTAGTGAAAATGTCGAAAGAGCGATGAGACATTCTGCTGAGAAGACAAATTAAAGTTGGTGATATAAAATGCTAGCTTTGATATCGTTAAATGATAAGAAAATCCATTCTGGCAGGTTCGCGAAATATTTAATGACTTTTACTGTTTATTTGTTCCGTCCAGTGTAAACCATATGCAATATCTTATAGATCGACGATGAAGCAAATTTCTACACGTTGCGTTTATCTGGTCCATATGTGGGGGTGTCAGTATACGGCATTTCTTATTCAATTAATCGCAAATTTTCGACAGTTGATGCGATTCACAGCGATCAACTTGATTGCTTTTCTCCGTGGCAATATGGGTAATTTGGCAGCTGTCTTAATATCTTTTATTATGTTAAAACTTCAGAGGATGGTGGATATATGATTGCTCAAGTGATACTCTGAATGGAAAATATGTGCCGGCGAACAACATTAAAAGACATGGATTTTTCTGGAACACTGGTACTGGTTGGGGCACTCCAAAAAAGTCTCGTATGATGCTACGAAATGTATTGTGGTGAAAATTATCAACCATTCTGTTTATTCATGAATCACGGGATAGTTCGAGATAATTACTTCTTTCTCGAACTCCCTGTCCTAAATTAGAGAAATTTTGCGGATTCTAAGTATGTTGTTAACTGGAAATAGGGTGTTATGGTATGATTTGTTTTTTGAATTGCTTTGCAGAAATGCACTAAAGAAATTGAGATTCCATGCAAATAATATATAGACACTAAGAATACTTTTGAAAACATTTAATTAAATTTGTTGATGGCCTTTTTAAAGATATGGCTTAGCAAATGCAAGTTGTCGTTTAAAAGAGAATCGTTACAGCCATAGTAGAGTACAAAGCTACAAAAAGCAAATCCTATTACGGTTTTCTTGAAAATCGTTTTGAGAACAATTTAATCACCCTTTCTTGTATTTTATTCACACATGTTTTGGTGCAAAATTAGTTTTAAATAAATTAAATCCACGCTTAAAGATCACCTTAGGTTATAAAATGTATCTTATTGTGTGCTAAAACTGCGGAATTCTACCAAACACTGAATTTTTGTTTATCAAACCCCTTCGACCTTGAATTACCTTGATCAATATGTGTGTATTAAAACGTTTCATTGCAATTTTTATTTTGTACTCAAATGTGCGCACTGAGCCTGCATGTAATGGATGAATCACAGATGA
>NIUQ01003396.1:0-17686 GCA_002796945.1 Plectus sambesii
TGCCACCAGTCGCCGCATCTTTGCCAGTCGTCCATCGCGACTTCTTAGCCGGAGGCAGCACTTTATCATCAGCCGACCTAAAATGTTAAAGAATATACGAATCAGTTCACCTATAATGATTTAAAATATCATGTATGCTTTTCTTTGTCGCAAGGAGATTTAAAGGAGAAAAGAAAGAAGACAAATATAATTAACAGCAGTAAAAGCAAGCAGTAAAGGGTAATTGTCAAAGAGTGTAGAATTAACTCAACCAGAGGAAAGCTGCCAGTAAAAAGAGAAAAAAAGATGACAGAATATGTAGTAGTAAAATTTACGACCATGGTAGCTAAACTCGTTCATAACTTGTCCCATCATCGACAATGCTCTGCCTAAATTTTAAGCTTAAGTTAAGGTTTAATTCTCAAGTTTGGAAGATCTATGCGTATTTATGAGTGTGTAGCGATCATGTCGCTATGCATATATTCCTATTAAATATAGAGATCTCAAAGAGTAAATAGCATTCACCAACCCGATGACTCGTTTCGGCTGGTTCTTTCGCTGGACGACGATTCGTTTCTCGTCGGGCAGAATCTTGACCGAGATCGTGTCGTCCAGTCCCGAAGCGAAAGAATACGACTCTTTGGCCTCGTCAGGGTGATTCGGAGCTAGAAATGAAAGCATAAGTGAAATAATTGTACATTTAGACGCCAAAATCCGCATAGCGAGTAGTAAGCGTTCTGCGCAGAGCTTACCGCTAACTACCCGCGGTAATTTGACAGGTTGATGATTAAAAGATGATGAAATAGGATGGTTGAGAGCAAAAACTGATATTACCTAATTCAGGCGAAAAATGTGCAGCTTCCAATGCCAAAGTGCCTCGAGCATTGTGGCTTTCTCCAGAAACAATCGACAGCATATTTTCGACAATGGCCTGCACAGCATCGCCGATTGCTTCATTTGCATCCTGCCTTAATTGATCCAACGCCCTTTCTTCCTTGTAACCCAATACCTTGGCTTGAATCTGAAAATACCACTCTTCAACGTATGCCCTTTGCGCTAAAATTGCATATGTCAGAATAAAATCGTTTCTATCAAAACTTCATGAAACTGTATCATTATTTTATCAAGCTTTCTCTCTACTGCCGAAAGCTGGTACATCAATTTAAATCAATTTGAATATACCTTAACTACATAGTCTCCACCACTAGTTGACCTTTCAGAAGCCGCCGTCGATACATTCAACGAAAGCAGAGATCGGTTGACACGAATGGTGCTGGATGAATTGGGCGTCGGCGCCGCGTCGAACCCCTTTGTCGTATCCTGTATGTCGTGGGTGGCGCATACTTCAACATCGTTTTGAATGTCTTTAAGCCGGCCAATTTCTTCTGCAGACAGAGGAATGGTTCGTCGGTCGACCGGAGCTGAAAAAAAATGTTTTCCATGCTGTCGGCAAAAAGTAATAGGATAATTTTTTTATTTTTGAACGTTTCGTTGATATATCGACCAAGCAACGGAAGTTGGCAACTTTACTCTCTCATTGCTATATTTTTCGAAAAAGTGCGGATTATGGCCATTTTTCGGTTCAGGTGTCGAACACTGATTACATAACAGGATGATTTCAGACAAAACGTTGAAATTTTCTCAACACACATAACTGATAGTTGACTCGCAATTCAGGTTGAAATCACTAAATTACAAGAAATAATGAATGCTACATTACCAATTGATTCAATCACAATATCAAGATGACATCAAGGATCAAAAGAAGGACACGTACCTTTCCACTTTTCTGGATGGGCATTCTTCCATTCCGCGATGATAGACGGTTTCTGAAGGTACTCTGCTCGAACGTCCATCAGCGCGCAGCCGAGCGCATTCCAGCCGAGTTCCCGCGGACGACGCGTCACTCCCGAGAAGAAGTTGAGCAGATCCTTAAAAATTGTCACTTATCGTTTAAACAACATTTGGATTCCATGGGAAATTGCGGTCACTTTTCGCTATGGAGAATGTATTGTAAATTATTATTTATCACACATAGTGAGATCGCCTCGAAGCATGTCAGTATCGTTTGTAGTCGACTAGCCGCTAATCAGCCATGATAGCTAACTAACAAAACTTTTCGGCACAATTTAAAGCTTTAAGCGCAATAAATTCTGAAAAAATTTGCAATACAAGCTTTTTTACAAAGAACGCTGAAATGCGCAACATACGGAAACAAAACCGCACTGAAACGCAACGCCGACGGAATAGCGACCGCCTTAAGCAACATGGCGCCTATTATAACAGAGAAATTGACGCGAACCTCGAGCGTGATATTATTCTTCTTGACCCAAAAGAGGAATTCTGCTTCGCTCATACCGACGCCCAGCCGTTTGTCGTTCTTCGCGGCGAAACACAGAAGGCGATCGCCTGTATGAAGGAGCAACTCGCGCATTTGGTAGTTCTGGTCGAACTGGAACAAAAGTGATTTGTCATACTGATAGCATTCATTCCAATATTGATAAAAGATTAGATGTTCTCTTTTACTTTTGCTTATTACTCGCATGTTGACGAGAGAACCTTACCAATCCTTAACTCTAAATATGATATTATTAATCGCCTTGTCTGCGCGCGACTAATAAACAGGCTTGTACAAGGCTAAGCATGCAAAAAATAGAAAATAAAGGAAGAATACATAGAATGAATATTATTAATGCTATTTCAATGCTTAATTCAAATAAATAAATGAATATCTATAAAGTGACGAACATGCTTTGCTTTGCAGTTTTAATCTTTTATGTCTATTTAGTACTCATGCTCCCACTAAATGGTTAATATCACCCAATTTGAAGCTTCGGGCTCGTTGGCTGATTGATTTGCTGGCATATCAAAAGAAAAGAAACAAAAAACATAAGCTAACCTTCGCCCGACAGGCGTTCTTCATGAGTTTGTTCGCGTTGTTGTCCTTCCATTTGGAGAATATTTTCTCGTCGAAAAGACCACTTTTGATCATTCCTTTCAGTTCCGTCCGCAATTTCTTCCTGAACTCGCCGGGGTCCGTTATCTGCAGCGCCGTATGCGCCAACTTGAACAGTCCGAAGGCGTAAGCCATCTGCAAAATAGCACATTGCAACTTCTGAGAACCACAATAGATCTGCATTATATTCACTGTTAAAGGGACACTATCCTAATCGAACAAGATGCTTTTCAGCTAAACTAATTCAATAAGATGTACTGTTTGGAGTGAAAAATGCCCAAATTAACATGGCATATATGCCCATCATAATAATTTCTTCTTAGTCCCATTATGAATGAAGAGCAAATGTTCTTAAAATAGTCCTCGTCATAAAATCGAAGACATAATGGCTTAATATTACACTACTATGATTAACACGTCCCATACACCTGATATTGTGGCAGTTCAAACGTATCCTTAGGATTAGGTACCTGAATATGAAAGTAGTGTTCGATGGTGGGATAGTATTTTCCTTCGAGGATGAACGGCGCGGGTGCAAAGTCGCTGAAAGGCGAGTTGGTGTAGAAGACGCATAGCGCTCCGCCAAGTTTCGTCTCCAGGGAAACACGAGGTGGTTCATTTCCATCTTTCTTCTTCCCACTGTCCGCGCTCGAGACGCTCTCTAAAACAGACAGCTAAATTAATGGAAACAAGGCACAGTTTTTAATCAGCCATTGGCTACTGTTTGAAAGTATTTTCGAGTCGGTTGGCTGGTGATAAATAGCACTGATCAAATTGTAAATATGACTTCATAGCTGCTTTTCTACTTCAGCGTTCAAAGCTGTCAAACAACAAGATTCTACAGATTTTAGTTTGCGAACAGACTAAACTTTAACATTTGAATTCATTTAAATCAACCTACTTTATCTGAAAATGAGCGCTTTACAAATATTCTACCATGACGATCACTATCACAACTGTATTAACGAACCAAGTTGCGCTTTGCTTGTCGACGGCTCAGAAGAATAATATATGCTCTCTTTTTCGGCATTTCCTTCGTCAGTAGTTGAGCGTTCTTTATCAGTGGTCGATGACTGGGGACTATCACTACTTTTGGCGGAAACTGGCGGTTTATGATCCCTTCTCCAATGAGATAACATCACAGTATAAGCAAATTCTTTGGCTGAAATGAGCACGAATCAAGGCATGATAATTTACTGTCAATATATACACAATATACACAAATTCAGGTAATCCTATAATAGATTACAACATTTTTACTCAGGAACTTGATAAAAGAGAAAGGACATTGCACTATTGCACACAAGATCAATATGGTAGCCTATTTTATAGACAGTTGAAGAAACAAACCTACTTATTCAGAATATGGTCAAAGAGTAATTCGCAGTCGTTAAAATCTCTGTTGACTTTAGACCTATGAGTGAAAGGAATTAAACTGAAAGATGAAAGTTCTCTAAGTGTTTTACGCTCAGAAGAATGCAAAAACGGTTCCAAGACTACTGACAGACGCGGAACAAACTAAATATTCTTACCTAACCCTAAACGCCAACAGAGAGCGACGCCATAAAATTTTGAGAACGGCTGTGAGCGATTTTGTACAAAGAGCAAACAAGTCACAGTTTTCGCTTGACTTTCATAATGGGATTATTTCTTTCCGCTTCTCCTCGGCAACTGCGTTTAATTCTAGCGCATCGCTGAACACAGTAAACGTGACGGCACATAAAACAAGAATCAATCAGTTTTTCTGCGTATATCCATTCCAAGTATTTCCTCCGATAAGTTCGAACGTACGATATCCTACCGTAATCATTTTGTCGCGTTTTTTGATTTTTACAAAAAACACAAGCAAGCAATGCCTTATAATTTTTCGTGTTTTATCGATTTAGTGAGATAAATTATTATCGCAATAATCGCGCACAATTTTATGCTGATTTCGAATACATTTCTATCGTGCACAATAAGCAATTTTTCATTTGTACTTGGCTCTAGACAATGAAAGAAATCCCATAGAATTTAAACTTCCTTGAAGTAGGCCAACGGAATACCGTTTGCAGTCTACTCTGAATTCTATTCATTATATGCGAAACTTTTGTTCTTTTCAGAATTCTAGCTCTGGAATAGGAAATGAAGAACACTCTTCAGTGTCGAATTTGCGATGTGCACACTGAAAATATAGGAAAACATTTGAAAGATTTGCACGAGTGTGAATTGAAACTTGCAATGGTGACAGAAGATGCCGATGACGTGTCGCTCTGGATCAGACAGTGCAGCATTGTTCGACGTCAGGTAGAGAGTTCTTAAATAGATACTACATGCGCTTAGTCCATTGAAGTGAGATATGGAAGTTGGCGCATTACTGGGAAATTTGAATTTTTACGCTTGAAATGGGTTTTAAGAAACAAATACGGCAAGTATTGCCCGTGGACTTTTACGACAGATTGAATTTCTGTTAATTTAGCAGGCGAAAATCAAAAACAAAACGCTTGTTAATCTGTATTTTGATTTTTTGCAANTTGTTTTCTGTTAATTTAGCAGGCGAAAATCAAAAACAAAACGCTTGTTAATCTGTATTTTGATTTTTTGCAAGCTGAATCAAGAAACAAGCGCTGAAACCAATGCGCGAGGAATTTTTAGCAGTGAACGTTTGTTTATTGTTTTTCTTTACCAAAAGACAGAAATCAAACAGGAACCGGCTGTTTTTTGAATTTATGTAAAATAAATCAGAAAACAAGTAAAGTAATAGAATCGCGACAAATTTTTAGCGAGAGACGCTTGTTTTTTGTTTTTCTTTACACAAAAACAGAAATCAAGCAGAGAGCGTCTGTTATTTGTATTTCTGTTTTTCCGAAGCAACATTAAAAAACAAGCGCCGAATTGTAAATTGCCCGTGTACCTTTGTGCAGTTCGTTATTATGTTATTTGTACGCAGAACAAAAAACCAAATTCAGACTGTTAGTTTGTTTTTCGTTTAAAAATCAAATAACCAAAAACAAATCTCACGTTTGGTTTTTGTTTTTTGTTTTGAAACCAAAAAACCAAAAACCAATATCTGGCTCGTTTTTTTGTTTTTCGTTTTTTGATTTTATGTCGTGAAACAAACAACCAAAAACCAAAATCAACCGCTTGTTTTTTGTTTTCTGATTTTAACTGCAACACTGGAAGCGTTCATCTATTGGACAATGCTTCTCTCCTTGTCACGTCAACTCTCTGATGCTTCACAAGATGCGGGCATTGGAAATATAGGGGTATGTATCGGTCACCTTCCACTTCAGGGGGATATAAAACCTTTTTGCTGCAAAGCGGTGAATTTTTTTCATGTGTGCAGTGGCTTATGTACAAGTGCTCTCGTAGTAGAGACATGTACTCCTTTTTGGAGTATTTAAATGGGAGGCACCAGTAGGCGCCTGGGGAGGGATTGACTAGAAGTCTAGTGGATGTATATGTCAAACTGACCTCAGTCACTGTAGTATACTTTTGCACAAGCCTCTGATTACTTTTGTCGCGGGGTGGCGCTGTAGTCGACAGTCGTATGACGTCACTGTTGGCTACAGCGCCCATATAATGCTCTCGATTGTACTGTGCGCGGTCACACCTTTCATTGTTCTACCTGTCTACTCTCGCTCGCTCCCATTTGTCTCCTCGCTGTACTGTGCTTGCCTGTTGGTGCCATCCCCCAATGGCACACCCCGTTATTCCCTAGGAATAAACCCCTAGCTTGCGAGTGTTCCCTACACTGAACCGCACCCCGTAACAACTTTAATACTATTAATGACTGCCTAATTAAGTCCTGACGCTGAGTGGCATATAGCAGACTCTTTGGTAGAGTAGAGCTTTGTCAAAATTAGAGGTTGACATAAGAGTGAATCTGATAATGGGGAGCGCATATTCTCTCTATAGTCTTGCGACTCCCAAAATCAGAGCTAATCACTACTGTTTTCGCTATATTCCAAACTCTCCACTTGCTGGATCCCATCTTATCTTATACAGTTGAGGTACAGTGGAACCCGGATAAGTTGACAACCCGGATAAGTGCACAAAATTTTCTTGCTGCATCGATGTGCACTTATCCGGGTTTCACTGTATAGAGAATTTAAAAGTTGGACTGAGAATATATATGATAGTTAAGCTAAATTTAATGAAGCAAGTTTTGGACTAAATAATCTTTCTCTCAGGTTAAAGCTGAAGTTTTACTAACTGGTTGAGTTGGTTTAATTACCACAATAATGCTTATAGATTTCATTTGATTTTTATGACAATAACCCTTTACTCTGTGCTTCTTGCCATCAAAAGATTCTTTCTTAAAGCATAACTTTTCATTAAATTAGGTAAAGTTGACAAGGATATGCGTTCCTTGACTTTCTTCTAAGCCCTCCCGGAATAATCTCTCTCTTCTATATCCACTTTGGTTTCCTCTATGAGGCACTCTATCAAATGATGAGGCAAATATTGAGTGTCTTTTGACTGCTTTGCATCAACAGGACACTAAGTAGATTTTGTTCACTGCTTTACAGCGAAAAGGTTTAATATCCACCTAAAACTGAGGGTAACCGATACATGCCCCGATGTAGGGGGTAAATACCCCTATATTTCCAATGCCTGCATCTTATGAAGTATCAGAGAGCTAACGGGACTAGGAGAGAAGCATTGTCCAATAGATGAACGCTTCCAGTGTTCCAGTTAAAATCAGAAAACAAAAAACAAGCGTTTGATTTTGGTTTTTGGTATTTTGTTTTACGACATAAAATCAAAAAACAAAAAACAAAAAACGAGCCTGATATTGGTTTTTGGTTCTTTGGTTTGAAACGAAAAACCAAAACCAAAACCTGAGATTGGTTTTTGGTTATTTGATTTTTAAACGAAAAACAAACTAACAGTCTGAATTTGGTTTTTTGTTCTGCGTACAAATAACATAATAACGAACTGCACAAAGGTACACGGGCAATTTATGCCCGTGTACCTTTGTGCAGTTCGTTATTATGTTTTTGTAGGCAGAACGAAAAACGAAATTCAGGCTTGTATTTTGTTTTTCGTTTTAAAATCAAATAACCAGAAACCAACCTCATGTTTGGTTTTTGTTTTTTGTTTTGAAACCAAAAAACCAAAAACCAATATCAGGCTCGTTTTTTGCTTTTCGTTTTTTGATTTTATGTCGTAAAACAAACAACCAAAAACCATAATCAAACGCTTGTTTTTTGTTTTCTGATTTTAACTGCAACACTAGCAGCGTTCTTCTATTGGACAATGCTTCTGTCTTAATCGCGTCAACTCTTTTATGCTTCACAAGATGCAGGTATTAGAAATATAGGGGTATTTACCCCCTACATATGGGTATGTATCGGTCACCTTCCATTTCAGGGGATATAAAACCTTTTTGCTGCAGAGCGGTGAATTTTCTTCTTGTCTGCAATGGCTTACATACAAGTGCTCTCTTAGTAGAGACATGTACTCCTTTTTGGAGCATATAAAAGGGCACTTGGGAAGGGATTGACCGTAGGTCTAGCCAATGTGTATGTAATATTGACCTCAATCACTGTACTATACTTTTGCACAGGCCCTTGATTACTTTAATACAGTTAATCGCTGCCTAGTTATGCCCCAATGCAATGTGGCATATGGCAAATAATGGTGAGTGGTAAAGTGGAGCTTTGTCAAAATTAAAGGCTGACTTAATAGTAAATCTGATAATGGAGAGTACTTATTCTCTCTTCAGTATTGCGGCTCTCAAAATCAGAGCTAGTCACAACTATTTTTTGTATGTTCCAAATGCTCCACTTGCTGGATCCCATCTTATCTTACACAGTTGAACTATAGAAAAAAGAAACTGGTCTAAGAAAAAATGTGATATTTAGGCCAAATTTAATGAACCAGACTTTGGACTAAATAGTAAAACTTCAGCGCCTACCTAAGAGCAAGACTAACTGGTTGTGTTGTTCTAATTACCAGAATGGTGCTAATAGATTTCATATGATTTCTATGAAAATTACAGATTGTACGCCTTGACATCATGGATTCATTTATAAAGCATATCTTTTCATTAAATTAGGTGAAGTTGATAAGGATAAGCGTTCCCTAAATTCCTTCTTAGCACTCCCTGAATTATATCTTTGTTCCTTTCTTACTTTGATATTCTCTATGAGGCAAATTTTGAGTGTCTTTTGACTGCTTTGCATCAATAGACACTCAATAGATGCTTTTCACTGATTTGCAGCAAAAAGGTTTTATATCCCTCTGAAATGGACGGTGACCGATACAAACCCATATGTAGGGGATAAATACCCCTATATTTCTAATGCCCACATCTTGGGAAGCATCAGAGAGTTGACGCAACTAAGACAGAAGCATTGTCCAATAGAAGAACGCTGCCAGTGTTGCAGTTAAAAGCAAAAAACAAAAAACAAGCGTTTGATTTTGGTTTTTGGTTTCTTGTTTTTCGACACGAAATCAAAAAACGAAAAGCAAAAAACGAGCCTGATATTGGTTTTTGGTTCTTTGGTTTTAAAACGAAAAACAAAATACAAACCTAGATTTGGTTTTTAGTTCTTCGTACAAAAAACATAATAACGAACTGCACAAAGGTACACGGGCAATAAATGAACCGGAAATCAGAGCTCTGTTTTTTGTTTTCTGTTTCTCGCTTCGAAAAACAAGAAATCTAATAAGAAGCGCTTTTCTTTCGATTGTACCGTAGTCCAAGCGGCACTGCAGCGATGCATCTATTGATCAATATTTTAAAAGAAGTGGGTATAAGGGATATTTACCCCTATATTCACTAGCTGTGAAGGTGTGACCTGTTTCAGGTGAGCACTAGATAAGGATATAACATGCTCCTTTCTAAAGGGGGATACACTCACCAACCTCCTAACTAATCCCTCCTCAGCCTTAAACTTATGCATATTGCTTTGAAGCTTTTATTACTTACTCTAGATTACGATTCTGTTAAGAGTAGATAAGGATAAGCAAGTGGAGAATTTGAGATGTATGGAAAAGTAGGTTTAATTAGCTCTAATTTTAGTGGCATGTTACAACAGATAGATAAGCGGTTCCCTACTCTCTAACCCACTATTGTGTACAACTCTCATTCTGACAGCTCTCTAATTAGCTGTAGACTATTGTGTCATATCTCACTCAGTGTCAGCGCTTTATAAGGTGGGGATTAACAGTGCTAGTAAAATCAGAGACTCCCACAGCAATGCACTGCAGTGGTTGATATCACTATAACATGAAGGGTGTTTGAAAAGATCTGAGTATTTTGTTATAACTTTATTATGATAAGATTCTCAGAGCTTTCTAACACCTCTCCTATATAGCATATAGCTTTCAGACGCCGACTGATGCCACCTTTACAGCCATCAAATAGAAATTTATGCCTCTACTAGGAGCACACTATTACTTTATTCATTGCTTACATGAAAGAAGGCGCTGCTTCACAGCAAAAAAGTTTTACGTCCCTTTGACTTTAAAGGGGACATATATAAATTAATCTTCATGGGGTACGTATCCCCTATATCCCCTTCATCATAGAATTCGACAGGAGGTACCACAGTAGTCCTACTGGCACTACGGTAAAATCGAAAGAAAAGCGCTTCTTATTAGATTTCTTGTTTTTCGAAGGGAGAAACAAAAAACAATAAACAGAGCTCTGATTTCCGGTTCATTTGCAATTCGGCGCTTGTTTTTTAATGTTGCTTCGGAAAAACAGAAATACAAATAACAGACGCTCTCTGCTTGATTTCTGTTTTTGTGTAAAGAAAAACAAAAAACAAGCGTCTTCCGCAAGAAATTTGTCGCGATTCTAGTATTTTACTTGTTTTTTGATTTACTTTACATAAAATCAAAAAACAGGCGAGCTCTGCTTGATTTCTGTTTTTTTGTAAAGAAAAACAAAAAACAAACGTTCACTGCTAAAAATTCCTCGCGCATTGGTTTCAGCGCTTGTTTCTTGATTCAGCTTGCAAAAAATCAAAATACAGATTATCAAGCCGTTTGTTTTTGATTTTCGCCTGCTAAATTAACAGAAATTCAATCTGTCGTAAAAGTCCACGGGCACAAGTAAATAAATTCATATTGTGGATTGGATGAAAATGTGTGATATCGCGAAAATATCGTATGACCTTGCGATAATGCTCTGCTCAGATGTCCTGACGCGAATTGTCAGTTATGCCTAATTTAGTTCCCATTTATTGCTGTTCCCAAATAAGCCTCATTCTGCAAACATTCCCTTCCCGTTTCAGAAAACCGCTTCAAAAGTTGAACACGAAACATTAGAATTGAATCCAGTACTGAATTCGACCGCCGATGAAGAATGTCCCGATGAGGAAGCATTTGCAGTCAACTATCAACATTCTTTCCTCAACGAGACCAACTTTGAATCTTTTGGTGGCCTTGAAAATTCTGCGATGAATGTGAGCGAAGCATCTGCTATTAGGTAAAGAATTATGATTTTATTATTCACATGAAAAAATATTTTGCTTCCAACACTCATGGATGCGGCACGGTGAAATTTGAAATGCGCACTGACGAATGGCATTTTAATCAATTTAAATAACGCTACTAGGCCACATTAATCTTGATATTCAAGGTCAATGCTACCTTAGGATCGCTCTGCATGCAAAGTTCAAAGCTGCAATTGGAGATTGATAGTGTATTTTGATAGCTGTCTTAAGTCAACAGCAAAGTGGTTAATACATAATCATCGACGAATTATTTGCTGTTTGTATATGCGAAGATTGGCTGCGATAATCCCTTAATTCTCTTGCAGTAATATCGAATCGCCTGACGACATGGCGCGAAATGTGAATTCAAACTTCTGCCCTCCATCGATGGCCGTCTTGTTCAGCCATCCGAACGAACCGCCACAGCTTGAATGCTTCGGCAGTAATTCGAATGATAGCGGAGGTGTTGGTAATATTTCGAGCAACACCGTTTTCGGCTCTATAAATACGATTGCTTTTGATCATCGTTATACTGAACAAGAAGTTGTGGAGAAAGAGAAAACGATAGTGGATGACGATGACTATCCCGAATATGTGTGAGTATTGTTAGATTTTTGAAATAAGCAACTGTTAGATCTGTTGTTATAGGCAGCCATTGTAATAGTCAGTTGATATAAGTTGATGATTATGTGGTAGAATAGGAATTAAATACCTGATATCTGAGAATAGGACACCTGAGATCCTGTCATATATTGCATCTGTCCAATTCCTGTTTACGATTGGGATTGTTTGCTATGCAAAAAATATGAGCCAGGAGCTGAGCTATAGAGTATTTTTCTGGATTATGGTACATCTTTGTGAAAAAGCCCACATGTTATAGTCTAATATATTATACTCCAGAACCGCTGGCTCAACGGCGATCGCAGCAAACGCGACGCAGCGGATTGAGCGGTTGATCGCGTTCAACACCGATTATATTTCGACAGCGGCAAAGAAAGCGACATGCCGCGTGTGCGGGCAGACCGATCCGAACAAGCACAAGCACGCGTTGCGCCACATGAATGTTCCCGACATGTTTGCCTGCAGCTTTTGCAATATGGTACATGCATGGAATCGGCAGGTTTGGATTGGACTTTTGTTGTTCGTGAAGGATGGTGTTTTGGATAAAGGGCGCGTGGGGGTTCCCTAATGTCTAATACTAGCAAAATATATTTAACTCCCCCCGCGAAATCTTCCATATACACACAGACGTCTGATTAGAGCCAGGAGCTGAATATTGTGTGGCGATATACCCTTTATTTTAAATATATGATACTGGTGTAAGGCGCTGGTGGGGACTTCACGCTGTTTCTTAATTAAGGATGAGCTATGGATGACACGTAAAAGGCTGCTGCCACGGTCCTCTGATTCAGAATTGTACGGCAGAGGTTGCCGCCTGCGCTCATCGAGTTTTTGAGTCCCATTAATTCGATTATGCTTTGAGAGGATCTATCACTTATACCTTCGGCTTATATCCCTCAAGCTGTAATTAGTGCCCACTTCTTGGTGACATGAACACCGTTTTCGGCAACTCGCAAATCGAGACCTTCTTTCAAGTTTAGATACTGACACTAGTTTTAACTAATATTTGAAAGAGCTTCATGCAGAGAACAGACCGTAAAATTCTTCGGGATTGATAGATTTTGAATCCTGTTATTCGAGAATACATAGGACATTGCAATCAATCCCTTTAATAATCGAACTCTCCATTCAAACATTCACCCTAATAATGCTCCAGAGGTTTATAAAGTAATAGTCTCATTATATAGCTATGAAAATAAATGTGCACTGAATTTGTCAGTTCTGCCATTCAGGTGATAATTGAGCACGGCAAGCGGAAGCACAAGTCGAATCAAGCGTTGGTCTCTCAGGAAGACAAATACTCGGCGGGAATCGCTGCCGCCAAGATGAGATGTTTTCCAACTCCTGCGCAACTCGCTGAAAGTCTCAACAGTCCTAATTTGATCGCAACCCCCACCCATCAGCCCACTTTCACTACATCGTTCTCATCATGTAATGACGTCACTCTGCAAAACCGATCGCTCGTGGGCTCTTCAGCTACGGCGAAAGATGTGGCTGACTGGAATAGCGCTGGTCTGCCTTGGAGTCCGAATTGTTACATATGTGGACAGGTACGGTCATTATTGTTGTTATTGGGTCAATTTCTTATCGCGCACTTTAGCTCAAATCGCACTTTGCAGTTATTCTTTAGAATTGCGCAAAATACCACTTTACCGAAAGTATGTGATATGAAACCGGCCATTATTGAAGACTAAGACCATGTTCGCATTTCGAAACAAGACGTGTTGAGGGAATGTTAAGGATGTATTACTTTATTTGGTCATATGATAGCTATATGTCTGTGATGAGAGGTTTGTCACGATAAGGAAACCAATACGTTACTTAAGCTATTGAATAGCCCATTATTTTGGATGTTTAAGCACGGGACTAATTTGTTGTACATGTAGCGGCGTATTGATGGAGCAGTTTGCATGACATGCGGTAGTTTTCGTAATACAGTGCATATTCTCATTGTATCCGTATCAGAAAATGTACAAATATGAAACAAAAAATTTGCTATATCTTGTTAAAAAACCATTTCAAGTCTCTCGTTTAAATTCGCCGCAGCTACAGCGCGCAATAGGCTGTCTTTTGTGGAATTCTTTTGCATTAATATTCATTTGATACTATTCATGTAACGTTATTTCCTCAACGCTGTCTCAACCTTACCTACCGCGACTTTGGTGGTTTTCTCATGTCATTTTGTTTATGAAATATCGATTTTTAGGCCACCATGAAGAAACTGAGACACGCGCTGCGTCACTTGAACCAGTTCGACATGTTTTCATGCACGCTATGCTCTTTTTCGCATCCGTGGAATCGTCAAATTGTCGAGCACCACATGGCGCTACGGTTAGCATAATTTATTCAATTAGATACTTGAAGATCATGGTGGAATTTGCGACCTGAAGTATAAAATGCGTCGCATTGCATTGACGGAGCCCTGATTGACGCGCGTAAATGCTAATTAGTAGCGTCAGCCTGATAAATGTTCTAATAGTAATAATTGTTAGCTAAATTGGATTTTTGGTGTCATTCACTAAAATTATAATAAGATCAGCTATGATGGTGCTAAATAGATCTTAGTTATTTTTTATTCTGACATGTCTATTAGTATTAACTAGGGTTGTAGCGGGGACGGGGTATTTCCCGTTCCTCGGGGGATTTCCCGTCCCCGTCCCCCGAATTTGATTTTGTCCCCGACCCCGTTACAACCCTAGTACTAACCAAGTAAAGCTCAAAAATTACATTATCTAAGAACTATTATCAATAAAACGCTTGACTCTCCGCTATGTTCGCAGAAAGATTGCGTACAGATATGAAATAGTATTACATTTAAGGAAGAACTCAAATAACACTGCTCATCGTATTTGCGGATTTTCTTACAAAGTATAGTGTCCATATTTGACATATATCCATAATACAGCTGACCAGTAAGCGAGTTTCAAAAGTTCGTTATAAAAGCAGTTGATTGAGTTACATTTCAGGCATGATGTTGGAGTTGAGCTGACTTCGGCGCTCGTCTCTTCGCGGTTAGCCGACTTTGAAGTGGAAATATCGGTCATGCATAGGACATGCTTCAAAACTGATTCGATATGGAATCGTGGGGAGAACGGCGATTTTGGCGGTAGAAATCGTCGCAGTTTATTTTCGTACAGCGATTCGCCTCTTCAGACACAGGCGAGGCAAAAGTTCGAATGGATTAAATTAGAACGGCGTATTTATGCCTAAAGCAGAGTCAACATAATAATCTCCCATTATTAAAAATTCGCAAAACACAAAAGTTGTACCGTCGCCCTTTGTAACACACGTAGCATAATCGGTATCATTAGTCGTGTCATGTCAAAAACCATGTCCTAAAGTTGTTCAAAAGTTCATAAATTCAAGCGCCACGGCTTTAGCATGCAAAATAATTACGCCTTGTTTCGATCTGCAAAGCAGTAACTTTGCAAAATCATATGAGAATTTATCAAGCAACATCATTTCAGTCCGCTTGTACTATGAGCATGAACGGTGTTCAGACGGAGGGTGTGAACGTCCGACTGCCTATTCGCTATCTGACAACTGGCGACAGGCTGGGTGGCATGAAACGAGTGCGAGTCACTGGCGGGCCAGTCGGCCGACCGGTTCGCACCGTTCTCACAGCCCCCCTGAAATCTCAAGCTTCTTCTCTCACCTATAGCGCCGCATCGGCCAACGCTCACGATTACATTCATCACTCTTACTCGACTCCCGTAACAGGTTAGAGGATGGTTTTGGTCCTTGGGAGAGAGATTGATATGACCGTTTTTCAAATTTTAGCTGAGTTTAAATGATTCACCGGCGGCAGATAGTTACCCTGCGAAAATTTCAAGATTCGTATAAGGACGCCATCACTGTTAAAATAGTACTCATTTATTAACGAACTTAGTATCCATAGAAGTTATTAACTGATTCTTGAATACGCCGACTTCTTACATATTGCTTAGTTAAAAATTTCAATTGTTGCAACAGAGGATACCCACCAACTATCGTTATGAGAGCTTCTTTCTTTGATCTCTTTGACGCTTTAAATGCCAACAATTTTTACGCTATGAAAAATTGTTCTCTCAGTCATAGTATTTTCATTTTAGCACGGTTCGACCGCCTTACGCCAAAGACCCAATGATTGAATTTCACTCAATTGTGTTTACTTTTATGATCATCTATTTGCCTTTTTTGCATCTATTTCGACATTTCTGTTGTGAAAATACTTTTATGACGACGCGGGCTCGTGAAGGGAGCTTTGTTTTCCATTGATTTGCCAAATATTTGAAATAGGGCCCCGCCACGATGAGCCTTATTCGCGATACTCGGCGGTATTCAACGCATTAAATACATAATCATGAGATTAAGCAAAAATACCACCTTTTAGAAGATTGGGATGCATATCCTCATTTTCGATTAAGAGCTAATAGTGTCGTCAAATATTTTGTGGACAGTATGTGTTTTTGTGACATTTTCAGACTTTTTCTACTAACGCATGTTGTTGCATTTCGATGAAGAAGAGGTTGCTATATTTTTTATGTTTGCTCACATACGTTTTTTAAATAAAGGCAAAATAGAGATTGCGAGCAGTTACCAAGAAGATGGCTATTGATCGCAGAAAAAGCACTAATCGTTACATGTTACGATAATTCCAATTAGTGTTTAATATACTTATTGAAATAACTTTTTGCTAATTTATCTGAAACATTAGGGCTGAAATTGTGGGGGAAAACCAATTGTCTACGCTCCCATAAGAACATAAGAACGCTCAGCTTGCTCAAGTCTTCCAGTGTCAATGGGCCGGTTTCACATCGCGTACTTTAGCTAAAGTCGGACTTTACGCAATGATGAAGGATAGGCTTTAAGTCCGACTTTAGTTAAAGTACGCGATGTGAAACCCACCCAATAACTATGCTGAACATATTACCCAGTCGTGCAAGCTAACGGCTAGACGAATTTATTGAGTTAAACGACTTCTGTTCTTCTTTTGCTTATGTACTCGTTATCTTGGCACTGTGCTTTGTATTTCACTTCGGGTAAACGAAGTTAGCTGAAATGCACGCGACGGAATAATTAAGTGCAGACAGATTCGTTGCTTACTGCACACAGTTCATTGTAAGGCATTACGTTCGGCGCGATGCATAGAACAGCTTTTGCATGTTAATAATGAGAGTAGTTCAAACATACTCGACTGTCAGCCAACGAATGAATAAGGTGCCAGACATACTTCAAACAACAGTGTCTACAGCACATAATCCAATAAAACACCCTGAACAATCTTAAGACAACTCCGCCCACATTTGTAGACTCTCCCAAGTAGATGCGACGTCTGTAGGAAAGGGGCTGGTAGAAGATACTGCAATGAAGCACAATATACAGAGCGTAGCATCGAGCGGCGAACAGTGCACAACTCAGGAACATTGATGCAAAAATAAGAGCACTGTGAACAGATTGTTCAAGGGAAACCACTGTACACAAATGTGAGCAAGTCGGAATAAGTGCTGTAAAACGGTAATTATCGTCGCTAAAAGTATTTAATTCATGCAGTCTATGAGTAGAATGAGTGAATACGGTCAGTGCAACAAAATATTCATTGACTATACAATGTTTTGCGGCTACCAATAGTGGATATTCGAATGGAGCAAAATTGGTACAATGTAAGCTCAGGAGTACCGAAAGTTATTCAGAAGGCCATTTATGTGAGGAGCTGCAC